>CAXKVY010000711.1:0-21170 GCA_964058915.1 Tetropium fuscum
AATGCTTCAGAACTCTATTGTATATATGTAATTCAATATTCTCCAGCATATAGTTGGAGGAAGTAGTTGTTTTTCAATAGGTTCAACAAGATTTTATGCATTTTAAAATATAACATCTTCTGGATAACTGTATGCCTAATGCTTTTATATATAATATGTTCAGTTCAAATAGAACAAATATAAATAGTAGACTAGGTATGTGTATTCTAAGAATTTGAGTTCCGTCAAAAACTAATGTCATAAAACGTCACTGCAAGTGTTGGAGTATTAATATTTTAAATTCAAGTATAAATTATTAATGAAATAAATCGTACCCTGCTCTGAAGATCCTCAATAAAGGTGAAAGAACTTGTACAACTTCTAAGTGGTTCGTTTCCGTGTGTATAGTGGTTCGTTTCCATATGTATGTCCAGATATAGCACTGGTAAGTGTATCTTCATAGTGTTCGTCTATTTGTTTATTTCTCTATGTAATGAAATGCTACAAACCCAAGATTACTTTTCACAAAACAATATATATATATATATATATATATATATATATATATATATATATATATATATATATATATATATATATATATATATATATATATATATATATATATATATATATATATATATATATATATATATATATATATATATATATATATATATATATATATATATATATATATATATATATATATATTCTATTTTTGAAAATTATGTCGATTAATGAAAAAGGGTATGTATAGCTGTTGCTTTTTAATAATACATATTTCGCTTTTTCTATGCAGCCCTTTTAACATTCTAAAAAATGTTAGTGTTCAAATCAAAATCATATGTTAAACTAACATACAGTTGCTCTTGCTTCTTGTCTGCAATTTTTTCTGACTATAAAGGTGTTTTGAGATGATATTGTTATATCTACCAGACAATGCTGTTTTTATATTCCATTTTACTAATATCGTAGTGTTATTATTTTTTTATAAAAGTTAAATGTATATTATTGTTTGATTCCTCTTGTTATAGAATATAATTTTGTGGATGGTTGTGAGTCAACGATAGCACAGTACGCTAGTAGTAAGGTATATTACCATTAATTACTTTTATTTCAATTGCAACAAACAACAGAAAACAGAAAAATGTTCACACGTGATATCAATACACAGATAACTTATTAAGTGTGCTTATATAAGATACTTACCTTTTAGTAATCAGTTTTTGATAAGTATTGAGAGGTTTTATCGAGATTTTATGAATAGTTTACTTGATGCAGACTCATTTGCCTATTCAGTCTTATAAATGTAAGGACAGTTCTGTATAGTTATTGTGCGAATCGAACATGGCATTAATCAAAGGTTAGTGTACATAAGGGCTCAAATAAGTAGTATAAAATATGTAATAAGTAGTATAAAATAAGTGAAAATCGAAATAAGTAAATAATGACAATACGTGATTGGATGGAAAGGAATGTTATTTTAAAGAAAGGTGATATAACTAAGGAATATTTTTTTTTTCATATACTAAACCTCCTTCACTACAAATAATAATGCTAAAAGTTCAACCACGGCACTTAACGAGATAGCTACGTTCTTTAGATTTCTCTCCGAGAAGATTAATAATTTAAGTAGTAAAATATAAGTAAATGTTAAAATTTTAAGCATAACAATAACCACCTGTGTCCAAGGCGTTATGCCATGAAAATTTAGTGCATTTCAAGAAGCAGTGTTTATAATCATGCAGTAAAATAGTATCTAGGTGTTCTAGATACGTATGCAGTAGTTCATCTAATCCAAATTAGGATTTCAAGGTTGTAAAATAGTTCAACAAGAAGGTAGTAATATTTCCAAGAAGTTATGTCATAAATCTCATGAGTAAAGTTCCTGTATTTCGCTGGAAATTTCTTGAGCTATTCCAACAAGAGTTTTGTAGTTGCAGTAAGGTACTGCAGTTTTGTAGTTGCTGCATTCCGCCAGTAGGGGTATCTCCATCAGGGTGCAACACTGCAACAGTGCGTTACGCGAGTGCTAGTGTTTTTTTTGTTTACACGGATTAACATTGACAAGAAAGGTAATAAACAAAACACAATTTCCATCATATTTGTTTTAATTTACAACAATGTTGCTTAATTTTACATATTTCCCATCTTATTCGACAAGGATTTAGATATCCCATGTTCTTTGTAGTTTGAGTTATGATAGTTAACGGTAGACAAAGTTTATTTCTATTCAATATTGTTGAACTACCATCCTAAATTACGCATAAATAAATATATAGATGTATTAGTTGTTAACATTGCAAATCAATCTCTTTTCTTCCAAGATTAATGTAATAATAATAATTATTATTATCATACATTCAATAATCTTTTAAAAGCAACAATTATAATATTCAATATTAATTTCTTGAGCGTAAATTTTACAATCTTAAAAATAAATCAGTACATAGAACCATTTTAAAAAAGGAACTAGTCTATTTTGAACTCTACTTTGAGGTAAGCGTTTCCATGCTCTCATTAAACATTTTATTTAAAAAGAGCTATAAGGTCTTTAAATTTCCTATATATATATATATATATATATATATATATATATATATATATATATATATATATATATATATATATATATATATATATATATATGTATATATATATATATATATATATATATATATATATATATATATATATATATATATATATATATATATATATATATTTTGTGAAAAGTAATCTGGGGTTTGTAGCATTTCATTACATAGAGAAATAAGCAAATAGACGAATAAGTTATTATTATTTTATTATAATTATTATTTTATTCTTCTTATTCGTCTATTTGCTTATTTCTCTATGTAATGAAATGCTACAAACCCAAGATTACTTTTCACAAAACAAATATGAATAGCAAAGAATTTCAAAGCTAATATATATATAGGATTTTTTTTTTGTAATTTTTATAAATTTCTTAAATAAATATGAACGAGTTTTTTTAAAATTTTTTAAATAATATTATCGAACTCTCAATATGGTTTTAGAGAGGGACGATCGACTGATAACGCGATTCATCAATTAACATCATATGTCTATGAGGCATTGGATAAAAAAACTCCTATAATCAGCATATTTCTCGACCTTTCTAACGCCTTTGATACGGCGTGTCATAAAAGACTTGAATAAATTAAATAAATATGGAATACGTGGAAAATCATATAAAATATTTGAAAACTATCACACAGAGAACAGCTGGTCCAACTGAATGATGTTCAGAGTGATTTGCAGACGGTTACCTATGGTGTTCCTCAAGGGACGGTATTGGGACCAGTCCTTTTCACTGTTTACATCAACAGTTTATTAAACCTTAAGACATGTGGTAAGATTATTTGTTTTGCTGACGTATATACTGTTGTATATACATCATATTCCTGGCTAAACCTAAAAAGAGAAATAGAAAATGTCCAGAAATTGTTAAATGGTTGCAGTATAACAAGCTGACTTTAAATTATGGAAAGACAATGTATTTACCTTTTGTTTCTTACAACACAGGTCTCCCTGAGTTGGGTCCTTTAAGCGTAGGTCACAATATGCAAATGAATCTTCTTCGGTAAAATATCTGGGTGTTCATATTGACAGACATATGAGGTGGGAGTTACAAATAAAACAGCTTGTAGGAAGGAATAGGGGGTTTGATACCTAAATTTAAATACTCGCGAATTTTTTGAATATTCAGCAATTGAGAATTATGTATTTTTCTTTAATACAATCGTTATTAACGTATGGTATTACAGGATGGAGAGGTGTGTGTTATCTCTATGATCTTCATGTTGTACAAAAGTGGATCTTAAGAATAATATATAAGAGAAATATTTTATATTCTAGTAATTCATTGTATAAGGAATCCAGTATATTCGACTTAAGGCAGCTGTATTTTCTAAGAATAACGCTATATTTGAAACAATGCAAAATTAGTTTAGCCCCCCATGAACATCCTTATAATACACGCCGACCTGAGGCTATATTATACCGTCGTTGTGACAAAACAATTGGAAAAAAATGTACTACTTACCTGTTACCTAGATTGTATATTCTTATCCCTAGAGAAATACAAGAGATACATTCTCATAATAATTACAAAAACAGATTAAAATTATGGATTAGTCAAAATGACAGATTGTTATTTAGTAATATAATGAACCAATGTATATTAGAATAGTAAACTACCTACTGTAATGCACATTATAATTTATATTTAAAAAAAATTTTTAATTTCTGTTTACCAGAAACATAAATTTAGTTATCTATAGAAATGTTAGAAATGTTACCGATGTACTGAAGTGTTGAGCTTAGTATTTATAAAGCTACTATTGTCACAAAAATCGATGTGCTATTAAGAGCACCATGAAGTCTACTGTATGTTACCAATGTTTGTTGGATTTTAGTGTGATTTATCATTATCACGTACAAGTATCTATCGATACTTCTGTGATTACTAGTGTTTGTTCCTATAATTTGTGTTATAGATTATACAATTGTATTTAAAGATGAATAAACATTGTTATTATTATTATTATTTTATATATATATATATATATATATATATATATATATATATATATATATATATATATATATGCATGCTAATAATATTTATTATGTTAGATAGAAGCAATCATATTTACCACGTGTCAACGATCCCAGAATATTCTAACATGAGATATTAGCATTATTACTATGTTACTTGTGTACTATTATGTGATATCAATACACATAATAACAATACACAAAGTTAACTTAATAAGCGTTCTTACTCGATGCAGACTCATTCGTCTATAAGTAGTATAAAATCAAATCAAATTAATCACATAAATATTGAATATGAAAACAATATATAGAAATCAATTTAGGTATATATCTTGGGTTGGTAGCAATCATTTACAAAGGGAAATCAAATGAAAATACTTGCCAGTTGTGTATTGGGACATATTATATACGGAAATTAATTATTGAGAAGTTGCGCGAGTACCAAAAATATAATTAATTAATTTAAAAAAATCATTTCTGCTCTACAAATGATATTTATCTCATATAAAAGTATATGTTACAGAAAAGTATTTATATAACTAGGTAGGTAGGTACATATGCAATTGGGCGCGTATCATTTCTATCTTCATTAATAAATACAATAAAATCTTAGGAAACTATACTATTAATTTGTAATAACAACAGTAATTATTCATATATGCATAATTTACCATAATTAATATCTGAGAAAAAAATTAAGATAAATTTGAGATAAACTTAACCCGATATGGAGTGACACCCAAAGCGATAGCTTATCCAAACATACATATATTATTATGTTCAGATTTGATTTTAATTTAGTACTTTACAACAAGCCTTGTTACTATAATTGATATTAAATTTGTTCAACTGAATTACGCAATAATTTGCAAATATGCCGAAAAATACTATAAAGAATTTTTTTATGAAAGGTTAGTACCATGGGTTTTCTAATAATCTCCTTAAAATATTAATACGTCAACAATTTCCGTGACATTTTCTTTTCGCAAAACAAATATGAATAGCAGAAAATTAACTTCAAAGAAGAACTTAAAAGCTAATAAATATATTCCAGGGTGAAAATTGGATTTTTTCGAATTTTCGAAATAACAATTAATACTAATCCAACAAATGATTTTAGTTTTGCCTAAGCAAGCAATTTCTGTATCACTCCCTCTTTAAATTCTTCAGAATTCTATTGTATATGTAATTCAATATGTTCTAGCATATAGCTAGGAAAAGTAGTTGTTTTAATAGATTCTACATAACACTTTTATATATAAAACGTTCAAATAGAACAAATATAAATAGTAGAATAGATTTGTGTTTTCTAAGAATGTCAGTTCCGTCAAAAACTAATGTCATAAAATGTCACTCAATGTGTTGAAGTATTAATATTTTAAATTCAAGTATAAATGATCAATAAAACAAATCTTATATCACTCTGAAGATCCTCAATGAAGGTGAAAGAACTTGTACAACTTCTAAGTTGTTGGTTTCCGTATATATGTCCAGATATTATTATACAACTGGTAAGTGTGTCTTCCTTATTATTCATCTATTTGCTTATTTCTCTATGTAATGAATTGGTAGAAACCAAAGGTTAGTGTAAATAAGTAGTATAAAATATCAAATTAATCACAAAAATATTTAAAATCAAAACAATATATGTATATAAAGACCAATTTAGGTATATCTCTTGGGTTGCTAGCAACCAATTACAAAGAGAAATGAAATAAAAATACTTACCAGTTGTATATTGGGACATATGATATTATATACGGAAATGAATTATTGAGAAGTTGCGCGAGTTCTTTCGCCTTCATTGAGAATGATTTATTATAATGAATTATTTTTATATGACAGACATTCACATTTCTAGAAAAATTGTTACCTAGTTCTACTATTTATACTTGTTCTATTTGAACATGTATAAATATATACAAGTTGTAGATTATAAGTAGATATAGATAATATATACTTATCAAAATACACAATAAAAAAATAGAAAACGGGTGCTTTTACGGTTACGGTTCTAAAGATATCACGGAAAAACTGTTTAAACCCTCTTTTTCAAGATGGCGGCCAAATGGGGAGCTCTCAACCCTGATAACCGCGTACCGGGCTTTAGTCAAACTGGCCCACCGTATTCATAAAAAAAATTTCCTACCAAAAATGTAAGATCAATGTAACATTTAAATGGACTAATAAGCATTTAAAGAGAGAGTGATACTGAAATAGTATACCTAGTTGATGATACTTGGGTGGAAATAGAATTATTTTGATCCTACGTATTAATTTTTTTTGAAGATACGTAGAAGATATCTAAACTTTCGTGTATCGAATACTCAATTATCTTACTTGTAGTTTATTTCTCAGAACGATTCAATTGCTAATACTTCCGGTAATTACTGCCAAATGTAGATGTCATGACCAAGCCCGAGACCCTACAAGTCAACATAGCAGATTGCCAACAAACTTCTCTATAGGTGATTTGTATTTGAATATTATCTGTATCTATAATTTGTATTGAGTGCGTATCAAAGATCCGCTGCACTTACACCCCATTGGGCCCCTTGTACTTTCTCCGTGAGGAAAATGTCTGCCTAGGCCATCGACCAGCCTAATGTTGTAAAAATGTGATGAAATTGCCTAGAGGCATTTTCCTCAAGTTGGCCACAGAAGGCCAACGTTCCCCCAATATGGATTCTCTGGTCGTTTACACTGCGAGACACCCAAAGTACGTGCTCGACCATTTCTTGTTTTGTTGTCATTTTGGTGTCATATTGTCTCATATTATAGAGGTGCTTCCTTACCCGGCGGTGTCCGGTTAGGATTCCTGTTACAAATCGTAGGTTTCCCCTAGATATTGCCAGATAATTCCTCGCTGTCTCTTCGCTGGGATATCTCAGGAGATTCCTAGCCACCTACTTATTTCATCCCATAACGTCTTATATTTCTTGTGGGTGTTTTCCTTTATTATTTGTAGTTTCTCTGCAATTGGTAATGTACTTGAAGGATCAGGCCCAAGGATTTTCATGCTGGCTGCCTTCTTGGTCAGTTTGTCAGCTTCTTTATTGCCGTTGCATTGTGAGTGTCCTTTGACCTTTGACCTTTGAGGCGCAGATGTTATTGATCTGACAGGCTCTCACAAGTGCTTGGTGACATTCCATGTTGACCCTTAGGTAGTTATTTTATAATTTTTCAGGGCCAGTAGTAATTGTCTACTATCTGTGCAGATAATGATTGTCTTGCCCGTTATTTTTCTGAGAGCAATCTCTTCTGCGGCTATGGTTATACCTATGGAGTTCTGTTTGTATTACACTGGCGTTTTTATCCATAGTCCAGTTGCCACGGAGTCGCATATTTCTGAAATATATACCACAGCCTACTCCTTCCTTCTTCTCTGATCCGTCTGTGATGACATAGTTTACACGTTCAAAAGCGGTCTCATCTTCACCAGTAGTGATTGTGTAAGGTGTAAGGTGTATGGTGTAAGGTTTATCAAAGACAAGCCGAGGCGGAATACCATCTGCACATGCCTGTAAAAGGGGTATCGTTTTGACAGCCGCAGTCCACAGAGGGCGTCTAGTTTGGCCACAGCTCGCGTTTGGTAGTGCGCCAATGAATTTGAGGCGAGTCATGGTAGTCAAAGCCACTTCTTCTAGATGTAGATCTATCGGTGGAACACACAGCATTGCCTCTCAGCATTGCTCTCGTTGGTGTTGTTCGCATAGCTCTGGTTATGCTCAGACAGGCAACTCTTTGTACCTGGCCCAGCTTGAGTTTTGCTATTCTTTGTTGACTCTTGGGCCACTAGACAACAGCTCCATATACCATCATTGGTCTTATGAAAGCAATGTATATCCACATGACCACCTGGGTTTCATTCCCCAGGTTTTCCCTTCGGTTCTGCGACACTGCTCATGTGATATGTAGGCCTTATTTATTCTTCTTTCAAGGTGAAGATTCCAGTTTAGTTTAGCATCGAAGGTTACACCCAAGTATTTCACCTGTGGTGCAAAATTTAATGCTGTGTTTAGGAGAACGGGTGTTCTAATTAGCTCCAGTTTTACTTTCCTTGTGAAGAGTACCATTTCCGTCTTCTTTGGGTTGACGGATAGGGCATGCTACTCACACCAATTTTCGATTATTCTTAGTGCTATCTGCATTCTCTGGCAGAGGGCTCCTTCGAATTTTCCATAACGCAGTATCGTTAGGTCATCTGCGTATGCAATTGTGTAGAATCCTTCCATGTTGCGGGGGTTTAGGAGGCTGTCAAGAACCAAATTCCATAGCAGTGGTGATATGGTTGAATATTATAAAACATATTATACTACAGCGGGGACGGTGCGCAAGTTACATCAGCTGTCTAGCTGATCACGGCAGATAAAAAGTGTAGGGTGCGCCATAATCTACGTAACCCGATATACTAGATAGCAGTGGACTTATGGCAGTGGGACTTATTCTGTTAAACTTTATTCAGTTAGATATATACATTTGTTAGAGCAACTTGCTTGTAATAAATTCAAATCCATCTCTGTGACTTTTGTTCGTGAAAAATTGTTTTGCTGAAGCGAGTAATCTAACTGATGCAGTCGGTAGGATAGTGTAAAAGTCAAGTTTGACGGCATATCAAATGCAGTGCGGGAAGAAAATTCGTGCAAAAGACCTATTCGTTTTCACGAAGAATTTACCTATCCACAAACCATCCGAAAGTTCAGCAGAGCAAGAGGGAGACAAGAAAACAAGTTACACAACATCGGTAGAGGATCACATTTCCGAAGCCAAAAAATCATGCCATGGGTGAAGAAAACCATCGAAACCTATAGGCAGTAGGTTAAGAAGAGTAGAGATATGCCAAACCAAGGCACTCTTTCTGCATCAGAAAAAATTCTGTATAAAATCAGAAGATTGTATATGTCACCATTACAACATTAACAACCCTTGTCAATCTTGAATTGAATCCATTATTTGCAAAAAGAACCAAAAGGGAACTAATAGATGGCCTTGGTTCAATAGTAAAAGCTATCACAGGTAATCTTGATCAAAGTGACGCAGAGCGATGTGATAAATCTATATCACCTCTATCTGATAACCAAATTAAAATGAAATTCCTACTGAAAGATCAACAATTACATTACTATAAACATCTATTTAAAAGTTTCAACAAAGCATGGAACAACTTGCTCATAATCAATTAATATTGAAATCACGTATACCTATTACAAATTGAACAAGTAATTCGAGATACGCAATTAGAAAAATAGAAATATATAACTATTTCTTACTTCATGTCTTGCTATCGCAAATTATTACTACTTTTGAAATAATATATGATATATTTGAAAAACTTGCGCTGGCATCTACATTTTAAAAATTAAATACATTCCATAATTCAATAATAGAACCAATAGACTTTGAAATTAAAATAAAAAATTACAGTACACTAAATCAAGTAATATTCATTTTACAAAGTCCAATTGTTGAGGTCGAAAATTATAATTATTATCACTTATACTCCTTACCTATTCCAATAGCAAATTAATATCAAATAATAATACCTCATTCAAAATACCTGATCCCTAATAAGCCAGCCTACAAGTTCTCCGTTGTCAAATGTCAAGAGGTCTTGCCAGAAGAATATCTTTGCCAAGAAACTATTATCAAAATCCAAGAATATATACCACGTGAAATTCAGCTACTAAGATATTCGAGGAATACAACAAACTGCAAATAAATTCCAGTTAAACTTAAGAACACCAAGGTCCAAAAATTAGAAGATAAAATGTGGCTAATTGTCACACCCCAAATGATCGAGGCACAATAAAAGTGTGATAACAACGAAGATAATGTAATGTCCCATTAAGTGGTATTTATGTGATTGAACTTACTAAATCACATTGATTAGTAAGTTCAATCACATAAATACCACTTAATGGGACATTATCTTTGTTGTTACCACACTTTTGTTGTTCGCATACAGGGCAACATAATAAATCCAATCCAAATCCAAAACAACTTATTTACAATATTTACAATTCATTAATCATTCATTTATTGTTTTTATAATCGTCATAATCTGTTATATGTTATATCGATACTACATTATAAAAACGGGGTCGACAAATCCTTGTGGAACCACGGAAGAAGAAAAGGCCATATCATTCAATATTGAACTATCGTACTCTGGATCAAACCCGTAGTTCTCTCAAGGGCTGGAGGAGTTACATCAGCTGTCTAACTGACCACGGCAGATAAAAGTTTAGGGAACGCTACAATCTATGTAACCCGATGTCCTAGATAGCATTGTAGTGAAACTTGTGTAAAACTTTATTCAGTTAGATTTTTACATTTGTAAGATCAACTACTTGCTTTTAATACATTCTAATTCATCTATGTGGCTTGTAAAAATTGCTTTTAAAATGGTTTTTCGCTGAGCGAATAAGCTAACTCCTGCTGTCTCTTGGCTCGCACCTAGCTGCAGCACCTAGCACCTAGCAGCAGTTTTGGTTCAATACCCCATTGTTACAAAATAAATTTTCAATAGTTTGTCCCCAAGATCTAACTAATAAGGTTTTCCAGGTTTCCCTCATTTCTACACTGAGTGATGGTTAGAAACAAACTAAGTCGACCACCTTGGCGCACAGGCGGCCTGCCAAATAATAGTATGTCGTCCCCTTTCCCTCACAAGTTTATTGACTTGAATAAGGGGTGGAAATATTATTACTATATTTTTCTACTAAACTATGAATGTTGTGTAAGGTAGATTTATTAACCAATAATATCTCTTTTTTAGGAAATAAGCCAATGTACTTCACCATGTTCATGGCGGAATTCCTAGCAACAGGTCTCTTAATGTTCCTAGGGTGCATGGGATGTGTAACACAAGTTGACAATCCACCTGCTGTACACCATATGCCTTCATTGTCCTTTGGACTAGTAATATTACTTATAATTCAGGTAATTTGAGAAATATATTTTTAAAATAAATTTGTTTCCTGTAAAATGAATCATCTGTAGAATAGTCTCGAATTTTATCATAGTTTATATATGTAATACATTATGTTACATATTTTATATCAAAACTCATAATCATGATAATTATTATTCATATTAACAGTTTTAATATATTATTTTTAGGGATTTGGACATATATCAGGAGCTCATCTGAATCCAGCAGTAACGTTAACTGCCGTATTACTGAATATATTAACACCTATGATGGGCATCGTATATGTTGTAGCACAATTCATAGGAGCAGTTCTGGGATTCGCTCTTCTTAAAGTAAGAAACATTAGAAAAATAATGAAATTAACTGCGTATTTATTAAAGAATATCAACTTATTTCGTAAGAAACAGACTTTAGCAAAAATAAATAAATATAGCAATTTGTGCCAGCGAAATAGCCGATGGCGACGCGACGTCGATAATGTTCTCGAGATTCAGATTTTTTTTTCGATGGCTGAGCTATATTTATGCTGCTAACATAATTTGTTAAGAAGTTCCACAATTTTAGGAACTAACAAGTCAGAATTATTTCGCCGGCAAACTATCAGTCGTAGTCACTAAATACGGAATTTACGTTTACGTTGTGAAGACATACTGCCACGGAAAGAATTTTTCATATGCGGTAGTTAAAGTAAAAAAAATATTTTTTATCAATTCAATAGGGTTAAATGTGGTTAAATTAAATGATGGTAATGGTAATACAGCTAACTTTGACGGTTCGTTGCATTCCTTGCATAATGTATTTTTGGGTCCTTTGTTAATAGTGACAATCGCCAACATTTCTTTTTTCACTATAGTTGTTTGGATTGTTTGGATCGAACACATCTGCATTCATATCCTCGTTATTGTCATCTACCTTTTTCGAATGGAATAGCAGTAAACCGCATTGTATAAAACCATTAGCACTGACAATATGCATGATTATTAATCGTCTTATTTTTCCTTAAGCTGCTTTAAACCATGTTGATAAGCATGTTTGTCAATTTTTCATATTTTTATCTTGCCACACTTTTGTTACGGCATGGTTTAGTTCCTAGCAAAAACTCAGGTTTTGGAGAACCCCCCAGAGTTTGTTTCTGCTGATTTTTTTTAAATACTTTTCTTTGCACGTATAATTTTGTCTAACGTTGGAGTTTAGGTATTTCTTAAAATAAACTTACCTCACAACATTTTTGAAGTCTTCCCCGACGACAATTTTTGGCTTTGGCTTTCTGACATTGATTTTGGGGATTCGCAGTGAGTTGAGTTATTAATTTTTTCTTTCTCGTAAAACTGTATACATTGTTCACACTTTCATCACTGTCATCTGCGCACATAGTCCAACGATGTCGTCAATACTGTCGAACCGCCGGCGCCGAAGGGGACCGCCCAGCCGCGAGACTTGAACGGTAAGATATCGTTTTTCGAAGTTAAGCAACGCGGGCGTTAGTGGCACTTGGATCGGTGACCTAGGCAGGCTTGGGGATGGGCTGTCGCAGTACAATTGAGATCTGAGAACACTCTACATCTGCCGCGAGCGCGTGGTCCCAGATAAATGGTAATAAGGACAGAGTAATAAATCTGGGTAACTCAGAACCATGCTGTCATATATATATATATATATATATATATATATATATATATATATTATATATATATATATATATATATATATTAGCTTTGAAATTCTTTGCTATTCATATTTATTTTGTGAAAAGTAATCTTGGGTTTGTAGCATTTCATTACATAGAAATAAGCAACTAGACGAATAAGAAAGAAAACACACTTACCAGTACTATATCTGGACACACATACGGAAATGAATCACTATGCATATGAAAACGAACCACTTAGAAGTTGTACAAGTTCTTTCACCTTTCTTGAGGATCTTCAGAGCAGTATACGATTTATTTCATTGATCATTCATACTTGAATTTAAATTACCAATACACCAACACTTGCAGTGACGTCTTATGACATTAGTTTTTGACGGAACTCATTCTTAGATTACACAAACCTAGTCTACTATTTATATTTGTTCTATTTGAACATATTATATATAAAAGCATTAGGCATACAGTTATCCAGAAGATGTTAAACTTTAAAATGCATAAAATCTTGTTGAACCTATTGAAAAACAACTACTTTTTCCAACTATATGCGGGAAAATATTGAATTATATATACAATAGAGTTCTGAAGCATTCAAAGAGGGAGTGATACAGAAATTGCTTGCTTAGTCAAAACTAAAATCATTTGTTGGTTGTATGTATTAATTGTTTCTTCGAAAATTCTCGAAAAAAATCCTTTGAATGCTTCAGAACTCTATTGTATATATAATTCAATATTTTCCCGCATATAGTTGGAAAAAGTAGTTGTTTTTCAATAGGTTCGACAAGATTTTATGCATTTTAAAGTTTAACATCTTCTGGATAACTGTATGCCTAATGATTTTATATATAATATGTTCAAATAGAACAAATATAAATAGTAGACTAGGTTTGTGTAATCTAAGAATGAGTTCCGTCAAAAACTAATGTCATAAAACGTCACTGCAAGTGTTGGTGTATTGGTAATTTAAATTCAAGTATGAATGATCAATGAAATAAATCGTATACTGCTCTGAAGATCCTCAAGAAAGGTGAAAGAACTTGTACAACTTCTAAGTGGTTCGTTTTCATATGCATAGTGATTCATTTCCGTATGTGTGTCCAGATATAGTACTGGTAAGTGTGTTTTCTTTCTTATTCGTCTAGTTGCTTATTTCTATGTAATGAAATGCTACAAACCCAAGATTACTTTTCACAAAATATATATATATATATATATATATATATATATATATATATATATATATATATATATATATATATATATATATATATATATATATATATATATATATATATATATAACAACTAAAAAGGAGGAATGCATAAAGGGCCTAATGAGGCCTAAGTGCTGTAGTGGAAGTGAAGCCACTACACTTCGACCCATATACATACATACATACTGTCGGAACGATTTTTATATAGGTACACATATTATGGAGCATTATATACGTTGAACACGATTGTCTTCTTATTTTTAGATAGCACACCTCTTTGTACCACACAATGTACATAATAAATACTTTCTATATAGTGTATAATTTCATGACTTTTAAAAACCTACTAACACGCCCATGGCTGCTTTTGATTATATAAGGTTTTAACAACTGCATACAACATCATACAATTTCGTTATGTCAAGTCCTGACGTTTCTTATGGACATTAATTATTTATTACTTACCAATTATAAAGGTGTGTGGTTTCTGTCATTAATTCTTTATAATGTACAAATTTGTCCATTTTTTTCTTTTTTGTCAACATTTTTCTTGCTTCTCCCCAAGTGCTTCTCCCTACCTCTTTTGCTCAGTATCTCTCCAATTACTGTATCCCAGTTTTTTTTTGCCTGTCCCCACCAACTTAACCGTTTTTATTCAATATAGTCCATCAACGATTTCTAAGTCTTGCCTTATCTGTACATTTCTTGTTTCATTCATTTTTGTCACCTATTACTCTCCTCAAGTATTTCATTTCTGTTGCTTGTAGTATACTCCTCTGTCTCTCTGTAATCACCCATGTTTATCCATACGTTAATATTGGCCTGTAAAATGTCTTATGTGCATTTAATTTTCTTTTCTTTGGTATAACTTTGATATTTATAAAACCTTGATTTATCGCATGATAGGTATTTAAGGCCTTTCTGATTCTTCCATTGATTTCTGCGTCTTTTTTACCTTTATTTTATATCTCTATTACTATTATTATTATTATTATTATTAGGTATTTAAATGTGCTTAAATCTCGTAACTCCATGTTGTCTATTTTTATATGCATCTCTGATTTTTAATTGCCATTACTGCTGTGTTTTTAAGTTGCCTTATTCTTTTAACCATAACTCTTTTAACCATTTGCCATAACTACTACATGATCTGCGTAAGATCCTTCTGATATTCGCACTGCTTGAAAGTTTATGTATCCAATGCAAAATTTTTGTGTGCTTTACTTATGCATTTATTAATTGTGTCGTCCATAAAGATGTTAAACAATAGTGGACTTAATCCTCCTCCTTGTCTCACTGCTTCTGTAGTTAAAAATATATCTGATTCCTGATTTTTCCTGATTACGTAATTGACGTTATATATACATAGACTTTTAATTGCATTTATTAATTTATATTCTATTCCTCCTCTTTCCAGAGATTCCCAGATTATGTCCCGCGGTACTTTGTCAAACGCTTTTTCTAAATCGATAACTGCAAACATTGCCTCTTCGTTCAGCTGCGTAGCTCTATGTATTATTTGTTGGATGGTGAATACGTGATCCTCTGCACTTCCTCCTCTTCGGAATTCGCTATATGCATCATTCAATGCATTATCTACTCTCGATATTCGTGTATCCAGATTTTTTCATCGGAGTTCAAAGTAGTGTCATGCGTCTAAAATTAGTACATAGTTTACTATCTCCTGATTTGTAAATATGTAGCAGTTGGTATCTTCTCTTTCTTCCATGCCTTGTTACAGATTTTTATTTTTTTATTTCGTTATTTTCATTATCATCATCGTCTACATCCAGCGCAGTATCCTCGTGTTCTTATCCTATATCTGTTCCATGTAATAAATTTTGAAAGTGGGACAATTTTGAAAGTAGGTTCCAAATAATGAATTGGCACGTTCACAGACTGTAAAATAGTACACTGTATCGAAAAATATACTAAAAATAAAAATATTAGTGACAATAAGTGAAGAGTATCTAGAACGATTTAGGCAGTTTTCGCCGAGAAGCAAGAAAATGAAATTGTCAAATATGTTTTTAAATATAATAGATTATTTGGGATCACCGATATTACACCGAATTATTGTGCAGAAGAGCAATAGGGGGTAGGTGTAAAGAGGAGGGCGGAAAGAGAAATATATGTTACTGTTGTCGTTATTAGTGCAAGCGGACAGTACGCAGTAGGTAAAGTGCATACGATGTCAATTGAAACCGCATAAAAAGTCAAAGCAAAACAAAGCGGCCGCCCAGGCATACTGTCGGCATATCCTTCAAAGACAAAGGCGGTGGCTTTTGTTTTACAAAGGACTGACCGACTTTTTACTTTTTATGCGGTTTCAATTGAGATCTTATGCACTTTACTTACTTTTATATTTCTCTGAAAGAGAATTACTCGCTCTCATGGACAATCTGCCGAAGTTTGGCTTTAATGCAAGACAAAGGTTGCCTGTATGAAATGTTTGAAGTTGGCAGAGAAGCTTTTGAAAAAGTATATAGAGTACATATTTCTATTAATAGATTTGGCTATTAACGACAGTATGTTTCAAGATTGTGAGTTTGCTACTTCTAAAACAATAAAACTACAGAAGGATTATGAAAATACAAACTCAAAGGAAAAAAATGTACAAACTGCCGCACAGCCTATTTTAGAAAATAATCTAAAACTATAATCCTATTCCTTCTACGTCTAGGGTATATAATCAGAATGGCCACTGCGAAGAAGAACTTCCACCTTTAGCAACTTAATAAGCAGAAAAAGCATTCCTAATCAGCGTTTCCTTCCTAGGATTAGACTAATTGTTTTAAGTCGCCAACACCACCAACGGAAAAGAGAAAACAAAAATATAAATCTTCTAGAAGATTTTTAAAATCCACCATTCTGGCAGAACTGGAGAGTCTAAAATTCACAAAAAAATATCAAAACAGGCAAGAAAACGATAACTATCAAAGCAAGAATAATTAAGGTGAAATAATTTCAAACTGCCTCCAGAAAAAGAATATTGTCGGTAACAGTGACCACACAGCTTACATCATCTTCTGTAGAAGTTAGAAGTAAGTAAGTGCTGAATGAAGACTAACAACTATAACTGCGACGAATGGTCAGAGTGGGTTGAGAGTTCTGAGGTTACGGATGAGTTGTATTTCATAGGTGCTGGTTGTCAATCCCATCTTAGGAGAGTGGTTTCCCAAAATTGGACAATTTACATTATTCTTCAATGTAGAAAATATATTTTTTGTTTATCTAAAATTAGTAACATATAAATATGTTTCTGTTTAGAATAAATGCTTATTTTGTGATAATAAACTTGTTTTCTAATCACTGGAATTTCGGAAAACCGTCCTATATTGAGTAACTTGCATAAATCTTAAATATGTGTTTTGTAACTTGCGACACATAAAATCAGCAGGATACTCGGAGTAATTAATTATCTGATGAAAAGTGCTATACAAGTGTGACATATTCTTTTATATTTCAGATATTAATTCCACAAAACTACGTTGAGCCGGGCTTTTGCATGACTTTGCCACATGAACTAATTACACAGTCTCAAGCATTAGCCATTGAGATAATTATTTCAGCGGTTTTGATAATTATCGTATGTGCTGTGTGGGATAAAAGAAATGCTGATAAACCTGATTCCGTACCTTTAAGGTTTGGCTTGATCATCGCTGCTATTTCAATGGCTGCAGTAAGTATATATTTTTCGAGAAACTTTAGTGTAATATAGACGTAGGTAGATAATATACAAATAAATATATGTTGGAAAGAGATATTTATAGAGATAAAATTTGGAATATGTAGATTGTAGGTAGGGGTAAAGAGCGATGGTACCGCTCGGCTCTAATCGAGGTCACATTTTTAGGCAAGAATATTAGCGAGGGAGATATAGGTACCCTCAGAGGCATAAAATTCTATGCTTCTAATATTTACCAAAAATTTTTAAAATATTTGTCTGTCTATATATCGCGAAAGAAATTTATCATTTAAATAATTTGATTAATTAACTCCACGCGAACCTTTAGACCATATATGGGCAACCTCCGGCCCCCGGGCCGGATCCGGCCCTTCGTTAGCTTCAATCCGGCCCTCGAGAGATTAAGAAAATTCAAGTAACGATATCAATTCAAATCGGTAAATAATATTATTATTTATATATAATATGTCTTTGGTTCCGTTGATGCCTAATTGACGTACTTTTAATTTTTGCATATTATATTCAATGAAGTTATCTGCATGAATGTCGAAATATAATAGTCGTACTAATTTATTATCTCTTAAATTAAATTGAAAATTTTTCAGGGACCCTTTTCTGGAGCCAGTATGAATACTGCTAGAACTTTTGCACCTGCTCTACTGGAGGGAAATTATAAGGCTCAATGGGTATGCATCACTTGAATTTTATCCAATATCATCAATATCAATATGTTTAACGTAATCAGATACAATTATTGCATGTAATCTATATAAGACAAAAATAGTTGCACGTCATCATTTCTAAAACACCAGCCTCTCGGTCCAAATAATATCTCAAACGTGAAGTTAATTAAGGTTAAAATCGGTAAAATTAAATAGGTTACCTCGTAACTTACAGTCCGAACGCGTGACGTCATCTTGGTACAGGTTTAAACTAGGAACTACATATATATATATATATATATATATATATATATATATATATATATATATATATATATATATATATATATATATATATATATATATATATATATATATATATATATATATATATATATATATATATATATATATATATATATATATATATATATATATATATATATATATATATATATATATATATATATATATATATATATATATATATATATATATATATATATATATATATATATATATATATATTTGTTTTGTGAAAAGTAATCATGGGTTTGTAGCATTTCATTACAACCCAAGATTACTTTTCACAAAACAAATATGAATAGCAAAGAATTTCAAGGCTATATATATAAATATATATATATATATATATATATATATATATATATATATATATATATATATATATATATATATATATATATATATATATATATATATATATATATATATATATATATATATATATATATACATATATATATATATATATATATATATATATATATATATATATATATATATATATATATATATATATATATATATATATATATATATATATATATATATATATATATATACTATAGGAACGCGCGGAAAATCCTCCAAAAAGGATTAAAATACTAAATATAGACTTAAATCAAGATTGCCACATGAATTTGTTTATGACTCTAGTATGGATATTAAACGGTTATGAAGTATCATGTAAAAACATTTGCTAAATATTTACTTATTGGTAGAATTAAGTACTTATAATGATTAGTAGGGATTTTTGTTTTTCTGGCCACTAATGGCTATTTATGTAACCAGTTGGGAAAAGTACTATTTTGTGTAACGAGCAGTCTCATTTTACATGTCAAAATTAGAAAAACACTTTTATTGTCCTATCAAAACTCTCAAAATATAATCATATAATGTTATTAAATAGTATTTACACGTAAAAATCACCAAATAACTACAGAAACACTCGAAAAACGATGAGATGAACACAAACTATGAAAATGAACAGTCAGACGGCAGCCGCAATACAAAGATGACGTCAGATTCCCCTCTGCCGGATCCCTCGCAAATCTAATAACTTATCTAATATAACCCATCTTTTCAAGTTTCATCAATAACATGAAACTAATACACAGATTCGTTCGATCGTCCTTTTCCTTTATGTGTTCAAATTCTGCTCCACGGTACACAGACAACAGTATGTCAGGCTGCTGAACCAAAATTGATCGGTCTTGGGCATGTCACACGTTTTTGCGAAGATTGCGATAGAGGGAGCACAATACAGAAGGCACGTTCCTTGTGTACCGTGTTACGGAGTAACTGAAAATGTCTCCTACGTGACGTCACAGTCGCCTGTGCCCTGACATGCCGTTGTGTACACCGTGTTCTGCTCGCATTAAAGCCACATTATACAACTCCATAATCCTTCCCCATGGATGATATTTTTCTATTTCAAACCTATTGTAATCGCCAAGAACTGACAGAATATCGTTACGTCACCAATGCCGTGCAACATTTTTTATTTGTATAAACTATATGTATATAGTGTTAGATATTTATTTCTCATCATCTTTATATCGTCTATTTATAGATAAAATGTACTAAACCAATAATTTTCTTAGGTTTACTGGGTCGGTCCAAACGTTGGTGCAGTCGTAGGGTGGGGCCTATATAAGTATCTTTTCGCTGTTGCGGAGAAGGAAGAGCCGATCAATACAGAAGCGATACATTTCGAAGATATACAAAATATTGTTCAAGAAAAAGTCTAACTATTTTCAGGATAACACAATATAAGAGATTACGGAAAGTCTGCCAAAATTTGCCGTTAAGTGGCAAATTGTTAATAAGTACCTATTATGATGCAAAATATAGTAGGTACTTCTCTAAAACTATCATAATTGATGCAACTATCAAATAACAATTGGTTCCTTTATTGAACTAGTAATGTGATGTACTAATAATAAGCCATTGTATAAATTAATATTTTAATATTTATAAATAAAACATTTTATTCTTTTAAATGCGTAGGTAATTATTTTAGGTAGATTATTAAAAATTACTAGTTTACATTTATATTTTTTGGTACATGTTCAAAATTTTAGAAAATGATATGGTATTCTATTATGAGGATACGAAAATAGAGAAATTACATCCACAAACTACATATTAGATCC
>CAXKVY010000712.1:0-15000 GCA_964058915.1 Tetropium fuscum
AATACGTGGAAAATCGTATAAAATATTTGAAAGCTATCTATCACACAGAGAACAACTGGTCCAACTGGATGATGTTCAGAGTGATTTGCAGACGGTTACCTATGGTGTTCCCTAAGGGACGTTATTGGGACCAGTCCTTTCACTGTTTACATCAACAGTTTATTAAGCCTTAAGACACGTGGTAAGATTATTAGTTTTGCTGACGATACAGCTGTTGTATATACGTCATCTTCCTGGCTAAAACGAGAAATAGAAATCTAAAAAGAGAAATAGAAAATGAGTTTCCAGAAATTGTTAAATGGTTGCAGTATAACAAGCTGACCTTAAATTATGGAAAGACAATATTCTTACCTTTTGTTTCTTACAACACAGGTCTCCCTGAGTTGGGTCCTTTAAGCGTAGATCACAATATGCAAATTTTTGAATCTTCCTCGGTTAAATATCTGGGTGTTCATATTGATAGACATATGAGGTGGGAGTTACAAATGAAACAGCTTGTAGGAAGGATAAGGAGTTTGCTACCTAAATTTAAATACTTGCGAGATTTTTTGAATATTCAGCAATTCAGAATTCTGTATTTTTCTTTAATACAATCGTTATTAACGTATGGTATTATAGGATGGGGGGGAGGTGTGTATGACTGTCATCTCTATGATGTTCATGTTGTACAAAAGTGGATCTTAAGAATAATATATAAGAGAAATATTTTATATTCTAATAATTCATTGTATAAGGAATCCAATATATTTGACTTAGCTGTATTTTCTAAGAATAATGCTTTATTTGAAACAATGCAAAATTAGTTAGCTCCCCATGAACATCCTTATCATACACGCCGACCTGAGGCTATATTATACCTTCGTTGTGACAAAACAATTGGAAAAAGATGTACTACTTACCTGGTACCTAGATTGTATATTATTATCCCTAGAGACATACAAGAGATACATTCTTATAATAATTACAAAAACAGATTAAAATTATGGATTAGTCAAAATGACAGATTGTTATTTAGTAATATAATCAACCAATGTATATTAGAATAGTAAACTACCTACTGTAATGCATATCATAATTTAAATTTAAAAAAAATATATTTAATTTCTGTTTACCAGACACATACATTTAGTTATCTTTAGAAATGTTAGAAATGTTACCGATGTACTGAAGTGTTGCGCTTAGTGTTTATAAAGCTATTATTGTCACAAAAATTGATGTGCTATTAAGAGCACCATGAAGTTACTGTATGTTATCAATGTTTGTTGGATTCTAGTATGATTATCATTATCACGTACAAGTATCTATCGATACTTCTGTAATTACAAGTGTTTGTTCCTATATTTTGTATTATAGATTATACAATTGTATTTAAAGATGAATAAACACTGTTATTATTATATGAGAATATTAAATAAGAAACTCATCAAAGTAACAACGTGTTAAAATTATATCTTCTTTTAATGGTCATATCGTGCATATTATTATCAAAGTTTAGTTACGTTACAAAATTATTACTTTTCGTTAAACTTCTACATATTTACTTTTTTGATACATTAATAAATCAGCACTTAGGCAAATGATGTGGAAGTCATTTAAGGAAAATTATTTGTTGTACCTGTGATATCTATACTTATAAATCCACAAAGATAAATATTTCAATAAATCGTTGATGATCTTCTTTTGTATCAATCTATTCAAAATGAATCCCCATAATTATTTTTAAGGGAATGTAGTAGATATAAATGTGACTTGTTGTTTTCCTAGCAGTCGAGCAAACGCCGCAATCTTGAATAAAGAAAGCTCTGCTATTTTTATTTTGCAATATATCCTCTATAATATATTAATAATAATAATAAATCAATAATGCAATATATTCCTCTCAAAGCTGCAGTAAAATTAGAAATAATTTTTTAATTCAGTTTGTATATTTTTTTCATAGAAATAATACTCTATTTATTTATAGCCCTGGAAAGATTTGGAATGAGACAATATTTTCTTCTTTTCCTCGAATTAGGTAATGCATATGATAAATATATTTTTATCACTCGTGTCTAAAAGTGATACTGTTCGCATGAGGGTTAAAAATTATACTTTATCATACGAGTGTGAAAAGTAAATTACTCTTCCCACAAAATATATAAAAAATATAGACACAAATTAAAATCACTTTTTATTTATAATATTTGAATTAACAAAACTTCTTCAAGTTTTAGATCAAATAACTTATTTTTGATAAATATTTATAGTACAATAAATTTCATAATGCGGTTTCTTTGTTAACTTAAATATTATAAAATACTCTCTAATACCGAGCAATAATTTGACTTTGATAAATTAACCCGACAAAGTTGAGTTTGACATTAGTTGTCTTTAATTACCCTAGTGAAAGTAACATTTGTATCAATATAAATGTATCATATCCACCGTGAAAGCTTTTTGATATGTAACGAACGTAAAATTTTAAGTATTTGTTAGAAACAATATAACACAACACTTGTGAAAAGCATTTTCAAAAAAACCATATGAATTGGAGAAGTCGTTTCGCAAACTTTCATATTATGCGTGCATTAAAGATGTACTTTTTACACTTCTATCATAAATAGCTTTTATTTACAAAGCTGCTTTTGGTGGAATTATTATAGCCTGTATTACGAAACTATACTATAAGTTCCATTTCTTGAATTATCAATCAAAAATAATTTTATCATTCTTGTATTTTCTTCATCATTATATCCACTAATTCTTGTTACCGAATTTGGCAGCCATCAGGATACCCATGAAGGTAGAAATAAATATTCCATATCAGCTTCTCCTACTTCAGTGTCGAAGGGATTACTCCTCTTTCTCCCCGTTGCGTTGGATGATTCACCTTCTGGTAGCAGCTCTCGTCATATAGGGCCCCAACAGGAGTAAGGTCCTATGCAATTTGAAATGAGCAAATTTGTTGATAAAATTCAAGTTCACGAGGTTTAATTTGTGTAAAACTGTTTATCGAAATTCGGGTTTTACCGAATTTTAATTCCTTTGTTGTATTTTTCATAAGTCATAAAGTTTATATCAATTATTTCGCCACAAAATGAACAATAATTTTGGAAAATAAATAGTAACATAGGATATGGTAGTGAGTGCTGTCAAAGGATGGCGGGATAACGATAGTGACGATGAGAGCTTCTCTGAACCATTTGTTACATTATCTCTCTCGTCTGAACGTAGAAAGTAGGAGCGGCTAATATGCAGATGTCCGTACCTTGAAATGAGCATGCGCGAACCCATAACTGGCGCCAACAACACTGTATTTTTTAAAATTACTATTATTACTGGCTTAAGCCAGTGACCTTTGTAAAAGTAAACTGTTTCGTTGCTGTTTATATCATCACAACATTTTCTAGAAAATTAAATACAAAATACTCCTTATATAAAAAAAATTAAAACAAGGGTTTTTCTCAATAAACAAAAAACAAATAAATCAAAGAATACGTAGATAAAAAACCTAATCAAGGAGAAATGCTGTATTATCGAAACGTAAAATTATCAGCAGTGATAGCGCAAACGAACACAATAATTTTTAAAATATACCACCACAAATATACCAACAAAATATACTTGTTTTAAATTTGAAAATATAATATGTTAAAATTTTAAAAATGTATTCCATAAAATGTACTCACCTAAAATTAAAACTAGTTAGATATACAATAAACAAAATGTCTATATCTAGGTATGTAATTATCACAATATATGCCCAAACCACATAAAACTACAAAAACAGCGACTTTAAAAAAAATTATATAAACCAATAAATTCCGAAATATTTATCCGCACCTATAAAAATAGGCAACTTTTACAGCTACTGGCTAAATTAATAGGATTTTTTTATATTTTTATATTAATATTCAACTGTTCGTCGTGTAAAACTTTCCAAATAGGTATGTTTATTGTACGACTTACCTAAATAGGTACCTAATTCGGGGAAAACGAGAAAATATAGTCAAAAAACAAACGGCTTTAGTTTCACAGATAGCCGCTAAAAAAATCGAATTAATGCTTACTACATACTCTCATCCGTCTTAAAAAAGCATACGGGTGTATTCGTGAATAGCTATTTCATTACATTCGTTTCTACGACGATGATTTAACATTGTTATATACCTTCAATTTTCCTATTTTCTTTAACGTATTTGGTCAACAAAGCGTTGAAACTTAGTAGCCTATGAATTTTTAAGCATGTAATGATTATAAGCATAAACTCAAACATAATGCTTCATGAATATTTTACTGCGAATATAATGTTCCAACTTTAATATATGATCGTATAAGTATACAAGGTCATTAAAATTAATCACAAAGGACGGTTTTAAATTTAATAATGCATACATTAAGCCGTAATGGATCAAATAACTATAATAAATTGTAAGTACTTAACTACGCGTATAATTTTAGTTCTATTTACAGTTCTATTTCGGGTTCAGCAGCAAATTGTTCTCAACTTCAACTCCACTATCATATAATAATGGCTATTATTCACAGGGGCGAAGTTTACGACATGAGCCGTAGGCGTATGTTATACTTTATCTACGTACAAGTATATATGCTATACCTCATCTGCGACTACCAACAAATATTCTTATTATTAACGGTAATGAGAAAAAAAATTTCAGATTTTGTTAAAGGGAGAGAAATAAATATCTGATTAACACAGAAAACAGTGGGCGTGCTAGATCTTAAATCATCAACATAAAAATATAATAAGAATTAACAAGAATATTGCTTATTTATTTACATTAAAAGTGAAGTTTATATTAGAATAATTTGGATTTACGGAATAGCGTTTACATCAAAATTGATAATCGTTTACAATCAATCAATCAATTAATCAATCAATCAATCAATCAATCAATCAATCAATCAATCAATCAATCAATCAATCAATCAATCAATCAATCAATCAATCAATCAATCAGTCAATCAATCAATCAATCAATCAATCAATCAATCAATCAATCAATCAATCAATCAATCAATCAAGCAAGCAAGCAAGCAACCAACCGTCCAAGCACCCACCCACCCACTTATGTTTGTACATACAACATTATTAATAAAAATAATATTAGACGATGTGTATTTCGTTTTCATTAAAATAAGTGTTACTTATTTTATTAAACACTGCAACACTTTTTTGGGTGGAAAACCCCTTTTAGTGATTTCTTTAATCCACTCTCCTAACTTTTCTTCTTCTTTTTTTGTTAGGATAGTCTGGGTCATTTTCCTTTCCATGGGGGTTTTACCCAAAACCTTATATTCAAGGGTCATTCGTGGTACTCCAACCTGTTTACTTGCAGTTAAATAAGACATGCCATTTTTGCACGCCTCAACTACAGCCAACATTGCTTCTTCTGTGTAATTAAAAAAAGCCTTTTTTCTTTTTGTTCTCCATAATGCTAAAACCCAATAATTGTCAATGTAGTATCTAGTAAATGTCATAGCCTAATACATGTTGACAATTATTGGAATTTTGACAGTTATTTTCATTATTTCTATCACAAAGCACTCGCAAGAAATTTGGCTTAACAATCTACCCTATGTATTTCATTTTATGCTTGTAATGAGCTGAACCAGTAGTTGTCATCGTAGTGACAACTACTGGGAAGATACTGCTTTTAGAATACCAGTAATTGTCACCACACATTTCAACATAACCTATAAAGCTAATCTATTACACATTCAACTTATTTTAATATACAGCTTTCAATCATTATTTTGGTACAAGAATAAAATAGATATCGCCATTTTTTTAAATTTTACTTGTATTTAATTGTATTGACTTACCTTAACAAATTGGCTTACAATAACACAAACCCGTTTTATTCACCAGACATGTGATTATTTCACGAAAATTTCGCGCCTATAGTGACATCTATGTTCAAAAATTATACTTAAAAGTGTTGTAGGTACATCGAAAGACCATCAGATGCTACTGAAGACAAAGGCAAATTAAAGGATTGCTTATTTCTTAGTAAATAGTGAGGGAAATGACAATTACTGGGTAGGTGACAAATACTGGTTGCACTACCCTAGCACATAACAATTAATATTCAACAAAATGAATTTAGATTAGTTCTTTGTGTCCCCTGTAATGTTTAACAAAAGGCGCTTATGTCGTTTTGGCTTGACACCGTCGATATTAGCCCACGTGATGTCGCATAGGCCTAAAGCGATGAGCAAGAACATACCGGTGTAAATGTATCGTGGGTTGACCTAATCATGATAACACTCAGTAGACTGTTGATTGAAAAAAGCTTGTTGAAAATAATTCAAGAGCATTTTAAGTGAACTGAACTGAATTTAGTTTTAAATATTGTCATTCGCTAGAGCGTTATCAAGTGACGCTGGTTATTACTTATCATGATTTGGTTGTGCTCATTTATCCTATACCTAGTAAAACCTATATTCTATTCTTTAAATTTATATGGACACCTTGTAAATTTGCACATACCAATCAGAGATCAGAGACCATATCAGCTGGTAAATTGTAGACAGAAGTCAGACCTGCCAGCATATCTTATCTTCCTTGTACTTAAAAAGAATAGCTGTGTAGTCTTTAAACGATAAGGATCCATTAGCAGCTACCGTAAGCGATTAACTTTGTCGTTGCCATAATTCTGCAGGATTCGGTATTTTTCTTTAATCACCTAAAGTATTTGTATTAGCAGGCCCGACGTTTCTTGAATTTCGGCAAATGGGCCCCGAATGTAAACAACTTAACAATAAATTAAGTGACTAATGGCGCTTTTCTCCCTTACATCACATGGACCGTTAACGTCACTATTCAATTAAAGAAACACGGGAAGGACTATTTACTTTTAATTGCAAATAAACAAGCCATGTACTGATTTAATTTATTTATTTTGCTTTTACATTATTCGTAAATTGTATATAAATTTTGGAGCCGTGGAGAAGTTGCAGTGCAAAATCTTGGAACAGTATTCCTTGATAATAATTCCTTAATAATACATATGTTCACTAAAGGAAACGTATCATAGTGGGGTGAGAATTTGGTTTATATCTAAAAATAGTAAATTATTTCATTTAATATTATCTAGTGATCTTTCTCTGGAATTGTTGGTACTGATCACATTTTTCTTCCTAGCCCAAATGTTTATTGCAAACTTGAACTCCTTGATGAGGGCCTCTCTAGGAGTCAACTGAAATAAATAAAACAGCAACTAAGCTCCACTAATATACATATTGTGGACCAAATTGTATATTGGACCCTGCTATCATATTTTAAAAGCTGCTGAAATTGGCGGGTTTCAGCGGAGCACAGAGAGAAGAGCCTGAAGAAGCATCTTAAGGAAGTTGGAAAGTAAATTTTTATTACACACTTGAAACCATGTCGCAACAACCCTTGAGAAGTCTCCACCAAATTTTTCCTTCGACCTTGCGACTTTTTTACTCTGACTTTGTCGGATGAATTCTGAGCAATTATAGTCTACTCTACACACTGTCTATATATACCACATCCCCAGAGAATGGCAAACTTTTTCAAATAGACCAATGCCACGGTTAATAACCCCTGAATATATATAGTCGACACAGACCCATATAAATTCATATATATTCACAGTCCGATATTCTACCGATATGTACTTCTAGTGTTGTACCCCTAAATCGCCCAAAAATATCTAATCCCTACCGCATGTCATATATTGTACAAATTCTTTCAAATAATATAAATTATTTTAATGCAAATGCTACTTAAAAAATGCACCCGACTTACAATATCGTACCTATCAAATAAACCAACGAACCAATTATCGATATGTATCAGCCTCGTCCATTCCATCGAAAAATCCTAGTGTTCAGTACCAATTCTGCAGCATACATTCCATCACCCATCCATTGATAGTACATGCTATTAGGTACACAGGACTAGTCGCACTAGACCTCGAGAGAAACAGTATAGTATTTTCAGTATAAGACCTGTGGCAGTCTTGCCTGGATTGGTATCTAACCTTAACCAAGCAGGATATACAGATCCCGAATTCATAATGGCAATAAATCAGATGTGTTCTCCCTCTTTCCCACTACTTTTTCAGGTCTACCACAAGGATCGTTGCTAGGACCTATCATTTGTATCTCCAAAATATTAGATCTGGATAGGGCTGGAACCTTTGGTGTAATGATAACACTCGAAGTAGTTTCCACAAACACCAAAACAATTTTACTTCGCTCGACGCACGTTTCGCCAACCAAGTTGGCATCATTCGGAGACGATTAAAACTAATCTTAAACTAAAAAATCTACCCTATTTATACTATTTTCATGGTGACATCACTAATGATATCACCGTGAAATTTACGCGACTAATCACGCTTCAATGATCGGTTGCTAAGCAACGCGTAAAGCGGGCTATACGCGTAAAGTGGGTATAGGTCCCCTGTCGCTATTCATACTACTTACTATTACTTACATTTCATAATTTCTATGCTCTCAAATGCATTCAACTGTCTATTATTGGTCACATTTCTATCTAACCTCAAATTACTAATATCAATTCTATGATCGTTGTTAAAAGCATATTGTGCAACACTAGACTTATCTGTTCTTCTGTTCATTTGTCGAGGGATAAGTCACAGCAACTCCTAGACAATCTAATGGATAAAATTGTTCCAAATGAAAGGTCGGGGATTTACGAACTCATTTCGTAATGATTGTGGTCGAAAATATGTTGGACAAACGAGACACTAAATTAACACCAGGTTTAAAGAGCATATGGCTCATCTAAAATAAGAATAGATAAGTCTAGTGTTGCACAACATGCTTTTGACAATGATCATAGAATAGATATTAGTCATTTAAGATTAGTTAGAAATGTGACCAAAATAGACAGTTGGATGCCTTTGAGAGCATAGAAATTATGAAATGTAAAAATAGTATGATATAGTATATAATAGTATTTATGCGTTGCTTAGCAACTAATCATTGAAGCGTGATTAGTCACGCGTAATTTGGATAACTTAAAATCGGCTCAAATGAATTATACTTGCGCCCTATGTATTTTGTGCAATTTATGGCCTAGCAACCAAAACATATTATTATAATCATCAGTTGGCCTAAATGTCGACAAGACGCTAATATTGTGAACTCATAAAGCGTTGCTGAACGGTAATAGGTGAATAAAATCACCCATTCAAAGCGACAAGGGACCTATACCGTATAGCCCACTTTATGCGTTGCTTAGCAACTGATCATTGAAGCGTGATTAGTCACGCGTAAATTTCACGGTGATACCATTAGTGATGTCACCATAAAAATAGTATATAGGGTAGATTTTTTAGTTTAAGATTTGTTTTAGTCGTCTCCGGATGATGCCAACTTGGTTGGCGAAACGCGCGTCGAGCGAAGTAAAAGTGTTTTGGTGTTTGTGGAAACTACTTCGAGTGTTAAAATATTAAATAGAAGATAAGAAATAATGTCACACATCAGATGAAAATAATAAATTATGAAACACACCTTTAAGATTCTCTACCTTTCTTAAACTAGAAATTATACCATTTTATTTGTAGTTATGATATTTACTATAGATCTAGGCACAATAAAATATCACTTAGTGTCTCAACTAATCTCGTTTTCCAGTACCTGACATTATTTTGGTTAGTGATGTACAAGATGGTGCATAATGTGATTACAGTATCTAAATTTAGTCCAAGGCCAGCCGGTTCACCTAGCTTACCAAAACTAGATTCTTTTGTGTGTCTAAAGATCATTGTTTTCCAAAGGCAACCCACTTATTTGGATAACTTAAAATCGGCTCAAATGAATTATACTTTCGCCCTATGTATTTTGTGCAATTTATGGCCTAGCAACCAAAATGTATTATAATCATCAGTCGGCCTAAAAACAATGTCGACAAGACGCTAATATTGTGAACTCATAAAGCGTTGCTGAACGGTAATAGGTGAATAAAATTCTTTGTAAGATTTAATGAAAATAATTAAATGTGGGTAAGTAGTAAATCGATACTGCTAGATAAGTCAAAGATCATAAGTTTGTTCAGTGCTCAGACTCTGTCTACGATTTCTCTGTACATTTTCATTTTACAGCACGACTAGAGTAAACATAAAACTTGGGATTACTTCTTTTATACCGGTTTTATTTGTTTTACTCCCTGTAAACTATATTATCTTATGGTCTATTTCAATATCGATCGAGGTATTAAAATCTCAATGTTCTTGTTCTAACCCAGAAAAATATTTTGTTACATACTTACATTATATAGAATATGAGAACTAATTTTATTGGCACATTTTTATAATACACATACATTAATATTAATAAGCTGTTACATTTCAGAAAATTGTAGCTCTTTCTTTTTATTATAGCTGTTCTCTCATTAGCTAGAAAATCATGAAATTTTCAATTTTCATGTTTTGCTCGGTATACCATTTTTCTTCATTCTTCTCTATTTATGATTTATCACCTCAACTGTTCTACCTTCATATATTTTATAATTTCTTAGACCCGCTCTTTCTATCTGCTTCATGATCTGTCTTCATGGTCTATTGTATATCGGATTTCATTTATTGATACATTTTCAATGGTCTCGTATGTATATAAGGAATTCAAAACAAAAATCATTGCACGTCATCAGTGACAAAAGAAGATGACAGTATCAACAATGCCAATGTATACCAGTCCCGGCATCGACAGATTTTTAATAAGGCGGGTCAGTACATTTGGTTACACCGTCCGAAAATTTGTGAGGCTGCCATGGTTTATTCGACACTTGACGGTAATACCAATCTACATTTTGTATATTTACTATTACTCTACGTATTGTAAATTTTTACAGTTTTGCTTATATTTAAACGTGATTTAAACTGTTTACAAAGCTGGTGATTGTCCCTATATTGTGACCGATGAGAAAATATCCTGCAGTTGGATTTTTGTGTATACGAAAATGCTGAAGCAGTTGGGTAGCCTCAGCAAGGAGCTTGCCACAAATTTGAAAGATTACTTTGAGACAGACGTGAAAATAATAGGTCACTATTACGTCTGACTGCTATTAGAGAGGTAACTATTACCATTTAAAAGCTTTATTTATAATTTTCAGTTATCCTACCCCACTATTACTGTGTTTACTAAATATACAAATTAAATTTCTTTAAAACTTACTACAGTCTGACAGACTTGGCAACAGTGTTCGCTGGTCATTTGATTACGTGCAACGGTTTTTGTTTTGAATTCCTTATATGTGTTTATACCATATGATTCTTATCGATTTAATAACTATTACATTATTTTATTTCCTAAGTATATTTTCTATTTAATTTTTCTTGGGCTATTTATATCTATACGCAGTCTCCGAAATAAATGATTGTGACTCACATCGCGTTGCAATGGTTAAGACGAAGACAGCGGGTTTGGTTAAACTGCAGAAGACGAAGACGGTGGGTATGAGTCACTCTCATTTATTTCCGAAACCGAGTACACATATTTTCGTTTCCCATTATGGATCTTGTTACGTTACTCTTCAGGTCAGTCAAGTCAGCCCCCTACTTTGGTATTTTAAATGTTTTTCTTTGTAAATGTGCTCGTTTTGTGCTCAATTGTGCCGATATTTTTTTCAATTGTGCTACTTTTTCAATAACAAAGAAACTAGAAAATGATATAGGGACTAACTTGACCTTCAGCCCCCATTTTTTAAAGTTTAAAGTTTATTTTTGGCTTGTTCAATTGTTCTCGTTTTGTACTCAATTGTGCCGATATTTTTTAGATAGATAGAGATGCGCAGAGACCGACCAATTTTGGTTCGGCAGCCTGACTACCGTTGTCTGTGTATCGTGTATATATTGTGTAATAATAATTACGTCTATTATACTCTAACAGGGTTTTCGATACAGTTCTTATATCCTATAATAATAGCATTTTAGTGTACTTTTGGAAGATGGTGTCATAAAATCCAGTAATTTGAAAAATGTATTTCTGACTATGTTAAATATCCCAAAATAAGGAGTACATATCGCTCCAATTGTTTTTAACTATAATGGCGTTTCCACCTATATTTCAGATACCCCTTTGCAGATCTGCTATTGAGATTAATGCCTTCCCTTATTATAAATGCCTAATTAATCTTGACCATATTAAAAATATATATGGCGCATCATTAAAATTCCTTATAATTCATGAGGTACTGGGTCGATTTCCCTATGGAAATAAAAGTTGAGTTAATTTTAACTACAAGTTAAATTATATACCAAACTTGTAAGAGGGAAACGTGTACCGAATTTCCAACTAATTGAACGGTTGACAGAAGTTTCTTTTTATGCTGTTAACATTTTAAATATTTTCCATAGCAACCGCAATTTTTCATTATCTGTATTTCACAGGATTGAACATAGGTACATCTATATTTCAGATTTGTACTCATATGTAGTTATTTTTGTCAGGTATAACTAATAACGGCACATCGATGCAGATACATTAACGAATAATGGTTCAAATGCCTTATTTTCTTAATCTACGACGGTGTCATTATTAAAAATTTAGTATTCTTATTTGAATGTCATTATAACCTACATAATAATACTCAGTGCCATTATGAAGCTATAATAGCTCGCAAATTTTATAATAAATACCAAAGAAAGTCGTCATCATTTTTACTTATTATTATTATTATTAATTATAAAAATGTCAATAGCATTTAATTATTATAGACATTAATTATAATTTCTGAATAATTTGTGAAATTAATATGTCAATAAATAAATAAATTAAAATACAACACAAAAATCGTTTTCAATAAAGAAGTTATTAAAGTCAAAATAACAACAAAGAACAATCGCGGTTACCATGGTTTCGGCTCATATGCACCTGATAATGTTGAATTTCAATTTATGAAAATGTTTCTGGTTAAGATAAATCGAATATATCCATTTAGATAGTCGTAGTTTAAATTATGAATGATACACGTTCAATATGAACTTTGTTAATGAAACTACTAGTATCATTAATAACTGTAATAGGTACTTATTATAATAATTTTTTATTTTATAATAATTATTAATATTTTAATAAACGTGGGTGCTCTGTCTACTTCTCAAAGCACTATGATATTTAATTTACGATCCATATCGTCAAAATTAATAAAGTAGGTGGTAAGTACATGACTTATTAGTAAGTACCAGAACCCCGCAAGATATTCAGGCTCCAACCAAGTTTCTTTTGTAGCGTTTGTTTTTGATATTAATATTATGGTTTATTTTTCGATATCCTTGATATTGGGCCTCAAACTAAAGCGCACCCTTGGTAAAAATTTTAAAATGAAGAAAATATCCGTACTAAAATCGTATAGTTTAATGTAAACGTTCATGGAATGTGGTTTTAACTGTCCAAATGTCATAGTCCCACAAATCTAGAAATCTCTCGGTTCGCATTCTAATTATTTTCAGTCCGCTCCAATTATTGGAGTCAAAACAATTAACATAATTAAATTACTTACATGTTCAACAACTGCCACCTTCCTTACGTTCCAGAGAAATTCGCATATGGCTAAGATAAGAGCTATGCAAATACCAGCGGCCAGCACTACGAAGACGCCACCCACGTGGTCCAGACCCAGTTCGGTCGCCGTTTCATCTCCGAATTGTTTGTCCTCCTACACAAAAGATCCGTCAAGCTTCTTTCAGAAAATATTAATTTATTGACTGATGCAGCTACCTCACTTATTTTCTACGACAGGAGAGAGCAACGTTGCCATATATATTGGGTCCCATAGATATAACATGTCATATTTTAGTACAAAAATACAAAATACGAAAATTTTGTCCATTGACACATAGTTAATATAATTAAAAGATGAATGGAATAGATGTTGTGTAATAGATACATAAAACGGTGACAAGGGCAAACCAAGAACTACATAAAAATTAGTGGGGCAGGTCACCCCACTTAGGAATATTGATTACAGTTATAAGATAATACAATATTGTTCCTTAAAAAATGATTATATTTAGTGACATAACATATTGTGAATGTTCATATTAATCACACTTGTACATAGTCCTTGTACATGCTCACTTGTACATAGACCAGTAACCTTGTTGCTTGTACGGCGGGGACATTACAAGAAATCTGGTGGTTACGATGACCTCGAATGCAGAACGCAACTGTGACAAAAATCCAGAAATAAACATATTGTTTGACCTTCTTTCAGCTTGTGTCGATTTTGCCTGTAAAGACTTTTTTGATAATAACGTTTTCATACTTTTTTAAATTAGACTAAATTTTCCACAATCTGAAAGTAAAATGGTTTATATAAGCCTAATGGTTTCCGAGATACAGGTACTTAAATTTTACGTTTATCTCTCCGCACCACTCCTGCCCTTAAAACCTCAAAGCTCCTCGTGTGTGTGGAATCATTGGACAAATTGTAAAATTTTGACAGCATTGGTGTGTACTTTATGGCAACACCATTGTGGGTAGGTATACTTTGTGACAACACTACTCACGTCAATTTTCATCTGGCCAGATAGTCCACAAGTTGTGCGTGCCGCAAGTTTTGCGTAGTTTCCCGTTTCGTATGAATTCAAAATCTACAGAATGTCGGCGCCCGGATCCTCCGTGAATTTGTGTTTTTTATGGTAGGAGCGTTTGAGTGAAGGTGAAAAAGGAAAGAGGGGTTGGCGTCAAGTGTTTCACTAAAAACGAAAAAAAAATACGATTATTGGAAGGTGTAAATAAGATATCAGTGCATAGTGTCAGAAGAAATATAACAGGGAAGTAAGATAGTTCTCTTAAGGACACAGATGTGAATTTAGCAAGAACAACGAGATATGTTTCTGAACAGTTCAATTTTAGAGAATACAGTTTTTACTATGAAGAAGAAACCAGAAAAAGGAATACTATGATTACTGTGGAAATTATGTCTGTGAATGCAACATTTTTAAGATCAGCTGAAACACGAGGTATTGAATTGGTTCTTAATACGAAAGAGCGTAT
>CAXKVY010000712.1:20000-25981 GCA_964058915.1 Tetropium fuscum
GTTACCTTCCACTACCAACACTGTACTGACCAATCGTGATTCACTTTGATTTTTAATTTTCATTATTCCGCAATACATTTAAAACACGTTACCACTATTCTGATATACCCACTCTTTATATTATTTATTCATTTTATCACTAAATTTCATGGCTAATAACATTTTATCTTACGTGAACCCCGTCTTGCATTGCATTCTTCTTCGAGGCTATTTTCGGATGCCAAATTTTATGAAGGGCTTTACTTATATTTTTGTTAATAACTAGTTTATGTAACTTATATGTTGGATAAATAATAGAAACGTTTGTCAAAACTATTCTAGTGATTACTTTAATTTTCTGATGTCACTTTTCTCAAATTTCTAAAAAATATTGATGCCTGTGGTATTTAGAAATTTTAAAATAAATTTTCATTATGCTTTGTTCCATATGTTATTTAAAACATGAACTAATTTGGATTTCTCATTTTTCTTATGCTACTTTATTTATTTACAACTTATTATATTTATTTACAATTTTCTATTAATATTCATACTGGTTTAATAATAGGCATAAATATAGCTTACAATTATTTCCATACAATATATTGGCAACATTTTTATTATTCCCTATATGGTGCTTCATATTGGTGCAATTGTATATTTATTAATATTGCGGGCATCAAGGCATATACCAATGTTACCAGTTTTCTTTTTAACTATTACTAGGGAATTAATATACTGTGTATTACTTTTATCTATTAAATAATTGTATAATAAACTTTTAAATTTCATTTTGTTCCTCTTCTTTGTACTGATATGGAATTTGATATATAATTCAAGTGTGATATTGCCTTTGAACCCAGGAGAAACAGAATGCTACCATATAACTTGCTACAGAAAATTTACGGCTTTGAGTAAGAAGTACATAGAGGAGTTTTTAGGGTTTTAATTTGTAATTATTTTCTATATCGCTACAAAATCCAAGTTGCATTATTAACATTTCAAATGCAGACAATGTTCTTCCTCAATGAAATTTAAGCTTATGCAATTACGAACATTTAAATTGTTTCAATTGTTTCAACAGTTGGTAAATAAAATTTTAAAATATCTGTGTTCACATTTCATTGTAAATAGAAAAAAATGAATAGATGATCAACGCCAGATGAAACATTCAGACGTATACACCCATGTGCGTACGCAAGGCTAGCGTGAAAACATTGCCGCACAAGTGCATTTTTGTCTGTATGTAAATTTATATTTTATACGTTCATGTTCATGAAGAGCAGAATCATTTTATTCTGATCGAAAGTATGGAGAGTATCATTTCATTTGATCCATTAATATTACATTCCCATTGCATATACGAAAAAGAACATGAAATTGAAGTAAATGCACTTGTTTTTCTTGTTCAGAAATGTAACACTAGTTTCGATAACTTTCATGTAATTGTATCTCAAAAATCAACTATTATTCAACTGTCAATGTTTTAACTAATTTTATACAGAAACGCTGTAAATGCTGATAAAGCTGACAAAACTGCGGATATAATTGAGCCGACCTGTTCTGTATCAAGGTATAAAAAAAATAATTCTTAATCTAAACTTTGATTATTACGGTCAAAGTAGGGGAGGCCGGGGCTAGTTGACTAACTTTTATATATAATTTTTTTTATTTAATACCGTTTTCCACAAGGCAAGTTTGTACAAGTCGTAGGGGAATAAAAGTCATAAGGATTCATATTGATATCTATATTCTTCTATTTAATGTGACCATATTCTAGGAAAGCCTTTTATGCCGCCATGCAGAGTTAGCCATCTAACCCCGTATGCGGGGTGTATTGACACATACGTCGGGGTTAGTTGACTTAGCTTTTCTCTACATTTTATTATTACTTTTTCCTGCTTTTTATTAAGGGTAATATTACAACAACTATTTCAAGTTACATTTGTCTTTTTATTTAAAATTAGTTAATACAGGCTCATAGATCATCATCAGAGTCGCGTGCATTGCACCCAATTATCCCCAAATTCGCTACTACCATAAGGTTCCTCACATACCAGGCATTCAGCTTCATCTTCCGACTCTGAGGATGAAGAAACATTTTTTTGAGTTCCCGATGTATATGGGACTAGGTTATCATGAAATAGAAATCTTCGACCATCATTCGGTGTATTTTTCTCATTTTCATCAGCCATCTTTTTACTTTTCTTGTACTTTTGATTTTTCTTTTTGGCACCTTTTTTTTCTTGCTCCAGAGCTTCTTTTATTGGGGTATCCGTTAAGATTGCAGTTTGTCTCCTTTTTCTGCCCCTTTGCGTATTATTTTGTCGTGGTCCCGCTTTAGGAAAGGCCTCACTTCCTCAGGAGAAACAAACTTAGAGGCAGTCTTTTCTGGAGTTATTGGCACAATTATAGTTGGCTGTTTGTTAATGGTAGATCTATCTTCATTGGTGTTTGCAGGTTCATTTTCGTTTACAGTCGAAACATTTTCAGGAATTGCAACATTATTTTCAATTGGTTCTTGCCTGTCCGTCACATATGAAGGTAAAAAGTCACTGTCCGAAAAAATGTTTTCATTTAACGGACTGATGCCGGTTTTTTTGAAGCCGGCAATTATATTACCGGAAGTAGCAGCCAAAGGAAGGGCTGTTTTAACAATAGCAGGAATACCATATATAGTAACCCTTTTTCCTGGATTATTTACCATCCAATTATCTTATTCCAATTATCTTATTGCCGAGTTACAATATTTTTTTAGTGGCCAATAGATGCTTCTGTCCAACGGCTGTAACTTATGGGAGCAGTGAGCTGGGAAGGACAAAACTGTTACACCACTTTGTTTGCAAATATCCAGTACCTCTATTGAAAGGTGGGAATCATGGTTATCCAGAAGCAACAACACAGGTCGTTCTCTAGAACATCTAACATGATAGATGAAATGTTTAATAAATTTCACAAAATGGTCCTCCTTCATCCAACCTGAAGGATTTGCATCTCCGATACTTCCTACAGGAGCATCTCTGACAAAATGGTCACGATAGTTGACGCGAGGAAATAAAATAAAAAATGGAGGAACTGTGTTTCCACTTGCAGAAACTGCCACAGTTAGAGTTACAAGTGTTCCCCTTTCGGCTGATGTAACTTTACCTATTTGCTTCAATCCCCGCCTTGCTACTACCCTATCTGGCTTTTGGACTGTTGTTATACCAGTCTCATCGACGTTCCATATATCTGCCGCTTCTAAATTCAGACGCTTGTAGACGGTAGTCAAATTAGAAAAAAATACCTGGACATTAGTTTTATTAAAAGCGGTAGCTCTTGCCAGACTTGTGGCCTCTGGAGATCTTAAGGATAGACTTTTGTTTCTTTTAATGAACTGTGTATACCAATCCTGTCCCGCCATTTTATTTTCTGTCCAGTTAGAAGGAATTCGTAGGTTATTAGCAATGGCATATTGAAATTCAAACTTCAGAAGCTGTTTTGGTGTCAAACCAAAATAGATAACAGATGCTCTCTTCAAGTATTCAGACGGTAGGACAAGTTTCGTGTTCGTTGGAGAAAACTTGTCGACCATTAAAATAACCAACATGTCCCAGGACAACCTTGTCATCATTTTCTTGTGGAATATTAAAATCTTTAGCGACACTATTAACACTTCTTTCTTCATTTAATACGATTGAAACAGCTCGATTCATAATATTAGCAGGGGTATTGCCTTTATCTGATTTTCGTTTGTACGTTCGCATGTTCTTACCTAAAAAAAATAGGCATAATGAAGCTTAATTGATTTTTAATAAGAACTACAGGTATGTAAAACAGGTTTTTCGTCTAGATTGTTGTTGTTTAAATGTCGAAATAAGTTGAGAAATACACTTAGTTAGTTGACTAATAAGTCATTTAACCCCGATGGAGCTAGGTCAAGAAACCCCGTCCAGCCATTTTGAATTCGCGAAGGTCCTACATCCACAGTTGATGCGTAGTATTAGAAATAAACATAGACAATTAAAGCTAAAAAGCAATACTTTTACAAAAATACTAGTGTACATGCATAGACAATAATTATTCATACAGTATAAAATAAATAAACATAATTAAAATACTTACTTACCGCCGATGATTTAAGATTAATTCTTCTCACAAGAACACTATGTGAAATACATCTATGGCGTCTCGTGTACTAAGAACTCTAACGCGTCGATGCATGGATATCCTGCCCAGTCTGCCATCTATCAAATAATAGAGGAACTATTTGCAATTAGTCAACTAACCCCTATAGTCCCGACCTCCCCTACAGTTCACGTGATACATAATCGTTTGCGTGTTTGCTCTTTTGCTTGACCTCTTTTCCGTCTTGAAAATTTTTGCCGGTTTTGCTTGTTGGTATTAGTCATGTCTTGCTCTAGGGTTTCCGGTGTTACGTACTTTTGTCTTAGACCTATGGTACTTTTTGGGTTTGACGGGATATTGCGGGTGATTAGTTAGTTAGTTTTACAAAAAATTTAAAGCTTGGGTAAAGCGCTGGTACAATCTCTACTTAATCTAAGTTAGTTAGTTTTGGGTCTTTTTGCGTGCCTTATCTTTTATTATTTTCCTGTCTATGCCTCTTTTATTCTATCTGTTTTGTTATTTTAAGCTCATGCCTTTTTTTTCATCCTTTTTGTTTTTTATATTTTTTTGTTTTTATTTTGTTTTGGTTTTTTCTACATATCATTCTGTTAGTATTTGGGGTTGGATGCATTGGTATAAATCTTTTAAGGGGTGTATATTTAATTTAAAAAAGGGTGCTTTGGGGGATTTCTAAATTTAGGTATCATTGCCTCTTTGATTGTGATGTTTGTGTGTGTTGTAAGTCTGTTTACGAATGGTGGTATGATGCGTGTTTCTATGTATGTGTCTAATGTGTGCATGCCTGTATTTTTGGTGTAGTGTGGTTATTTTTGTGTGCGTGGTGAGTCGTGTGTTTGTGGCTAATCGGAGAGGTTTGTTTTGGATGATTTGCGATTCTTTCTTTTGTTGTTCAGTGGCCCAGGGGTACCAGACTGGGGACGCATACGTCAGAACTGGTCTGCTATATGAGTTGTATAATATAATAGCTGTTTTTGTATCTGTATGTATCATTGTACTTCCTACTTGGTATAATCTAAATTTGGCTTTTGCTAATATATCTTTGATTTGCTTTCAGAACTTGAAATTTTTCTCTATATTTATACCTAGGTATTTTAATATAGTCATGTTTTTAATGTTTATACCGCTGATACAATATTTTCAAGTTAGGTGTTTCCCTTTTTAGGGTAAAGACTACGACTTGCGTCTTTGCCCCGTTGACTTTTAACCACCATTTTTCGTAATAATTTACTACGTTGGATGTCTGCTGTTGCATGTCATACATAATATACCTACATACAATATTGTTTCATTTTACAGAGAAACAGTTTGTGTTGATCCAAAAGACAATACTGCTGAGGTTGTTGAGCCAACCTGTTCAGAGAATTTTTTCGGCTCTGGCTCTCCGTTTTTAACCTGCTGATCAACAGAGGTATCACAATATTGCTTTATAAGCGATGTAGGTAATGTAGGTAATCCTTGTTATTTCCATGTTCCTTTTTTAATTTAATTTTCATATTCTACATTATTTTTTACATTTAATAAAATTATTGTTAAAAGAGAGAAATTATAAAGGTAATGATTGTTAATAATGATTTTATTATAGTGGTCACAATGTAAGCATATTGCTTCTTGCAAGCTCAGTTTGGGAAATTGTCTTGTTAACATCCAACAAACATTCTACCAAGCAATGAAAGATCAGGTAATCTACTGGACACAATATCTGCGGTCAGAGCAGTGGTTTGGATTATCAGATTAGTACCCACAGCTTGCAAGGAGTAAGAAATGATCCCTATCAAATAAGGATAATTCTGTTAATGCAGGTAAAGGCACCGCAGATGGTTATCCTAATTACTTAATCTGGCTAATCCGATTTACTTAAAGGTAAAGTTACGGTG
>CAXKVY010000713.1:0-91826 GCA_964058915.1 Tetropium fuscum
AGTGTGGCAGTCCATCATATAAAGGGTGATAATCTCTTTCCATTACGGCTTTTAATTCTTGCAGGTGCTGTATTTTTGTTTTTTAATTTTTATCAGTCGTGTATATAGAGGCTTTAGAATGCTATGTAGGTTGTCTTTTCTACCTTTATGGCTAGTACGCCCTTCAGTAAAATCAGTCCATTCATCTGTATGACGGATCTTATACTGCATTTTTCCTGACGGCAAATATAGTATACCCCGAAGGGGTATTATTTATTCGATTTGGCCTAATACTTGCCATAATGTAAAGTCAATATTGTGGACGTTATAAGTGTGCTGAAGTCTAGCTTGCCTCATTCTGACAATGTAGTCACTGGGGGCAAACATTGGTGGCTTAAAATGTGCCTCTAATAAGGAATGGACTGAATCCGCCTCCATCATAGTATGACCATGTTCCAATATCAACTGTTCTATTATAATTTGCAACTGCTGAGCGAGATTTAACAAGGCACTAGACAATACTTTGTTACGATTCTGATATCCACAGCCATCAAAAATTAGTACTACATGTGCATAATTTCTGTCTTGAGTAGTTGCTCTGATTAATCTACAATACAACTTAAACTCATTTGAAGTCACACCGCCGTTACTCTCATGCCAAACGTATAAATCCACATTTCCGTCATTAAGAGAATAAACAGTGAAATTGTGGATTTGCAGCTTTTGTTTGTAGTAGATTGATAGGCCTCTAGTTTAGGGGCCAACAAAACACTCTGCAAATCCATAGTAACCACCAGTTTTTCCTCACCTGCCGATTCCTTTGCTTCAATTTTCGCTTTAGCAGCTTCCTATTTTTTCAACGTGTTCAGAATATAACTGTTCTGAAACATTACCAGATTTCCATCCGCAACAGGTATCACACTGGTCTTTTCTAGGCTTATGTATTGCAATGTTTCCTTCTCCTAAAATTTTTCTAAATAATGTAACTCAAATTCTGATCTTCGCAATATCTTTGATAAACATGGTAGGTACATGTGCAATGTTGATCTAAACACAGATTCCACATAGGCTTTTTTCGAGGAACTGCGACAGTAGTGACTGGTAACTTTGAGTAACTGCTCCAGCCATTCTCGTGCACATCTTTATTTTTCATATTATTCCTAAATTTATCTGTACGCAATCGATCTGTTACCTCGTCATTTTCTTTTTCACTTAAGTTAGTGTTATCCGTTCAATGCATTTTTACACCAACGTAAGAAGGTATCCCTGCCAAGATCCAGTGTATTTAGGAGCATTGTTTTACATACCCGTTCTCCATTTTCTAAAGGAATGACAATCATGGCTTTCTTTCTTTTTTGCTAATACTTCACCAGTAGTTTTTCTTCTTCGTTGGGGTTTTCTTGAAGTAACCAGTCCTTTGATATAAGCCTTTCTAGCATCCCAATTAGGCAAATCCCAGAAGAATTTAAACAACCTTTCACGGTTTTGTTCTGTCACAGAAGAACACATAAATGTTCTACTCCTTACTTGATTAGATGTGATGGCATCTGCTTTTTACTGCCCTTTTTTCCGAATCTAGTTTTGTTTCACTTTACCAGTAGATTATCGTGTATATCCGGTGTATTGTTTTCCTCGAGGCCTTTTCAACTTTGATATTTCCCTAAAATTTTTCAGTCTTTTTTTTGTTTTCATTTAATTCGATTTAATTCATTCTCACTAAATTCGCTTAAGTTTCTTTTAGTTTCTTTTAAGTTGTCTCCTCCATTTTCTGCGTTAACAGTCTCATTTCCACGTATTTCCAATAACACACCATTATGCTATTCCCGAATGCCACCTTCATCGTCTTTTTCTCTTTCTTTTTCAGTCTCTATATAGCTATTTTCATTTCCATTCTCTATATAACTAGTCTCATTTTATCTGGTGATGGATACCATACATACCATACTTGTTTTCAGTCATCTGAACCAGTTGCACCATTAATTTTCCACCACGACAGCACATTATTATTAATAATATAATTTATTATTATTATCACAACACTGGATTCACTGTGTTTCATTACGTAGTATATTAGCTCCGTGGTTAGGTCAATATCTGCTATGTGCAAGAGTTAGAGGGGGGTTATATTAATATTAACATGCAATAACTGCCATGTGTATAACTCGCACATAGCAGATATTTCCCTGCCATATAAATACATGCCAGATATTACAAATCAAATTTTATAAATTTCTGTTTATTCTTTCAACATAGCATTTATTTCAGTTTATAGAACACATTGCAGCGATTACAGAACCGTGTTAAACCAAAAAGTGAAAAAAATTCACATAGCAGCTATTACCGTGCCAACGACGATAGGGAAGAACAGTCAAGAAACCCTACGAACTTAGGCTATTTTATATTTCATTATTATTCTAATTTTGGTTACGTTAATATTATGTAGATGTATATTTATAGTAAGTATGTATGTACATATATAAGTTGTATGTACATAATATATAGAGAGAATGTTTTTTGTTAACTTATTTAATATTTTTATATTAACAAATTGTAGATTGTAGAAAGATGTTCTGTATCTTTCTTGTTATTACATGCATTAGGATTTTTTTGAATATAAATTAATTCCATAATAAGCCGTGTTTCATAATTTTGTTCAGTATCAATAACTTTTATTTTCGTAGTTAAATTGATAAATAATAAATTAATATTTTTCCATATATCCAACATTATTGAAATTAATTGTTGATGGTTATATACCGAAACGTACATGGTAAAATAAAGAATTTTGATTCAATATGAATGATATTATAAAAAAAATACTTTCAAATACCTATTCAACATAATAAAGGAAATATACTTACATATTATTATATATAGAGTATATCATAATTTAAAGTCTCTCTAAACCTATGGTAATATAGTTAGGACTTTGAGCCATGTCCAACGTCACGAAAAACTTCGTCAGAATAAACCTCAGCCAAAATAAATCCATATCATAATTCTCATAGCGAGTGTTTTGGAAAGGCATTTAATATTTTAAAATCCTTCTTGGTCAAAAATGTGCAAAAACCTTCTAAATTGACTAAAATGCATAAGGCTTTTTGGAACATTAAAGACGTAAAAAATGCTTACAGTAAGTTGCCTGATTTATTATTTCAGTCGCTAGAACATGAATATAATATCCTAGTAAATGGCGAAGGCGAGGGTGAAAATGTTTTAGATTTAAATATGTACAATAATTAATTTTTATATACCTATAAATAGGCATGGCGTTACCTGAATAGCCCGTATGATAAACATTTATAAAATAGGGTCCTATTTCGCATGTTCTGCGAAAACATCTCGCTGTTTTTTTCGAGGACGGGACTTAGCTTTGCTATGTTAGAATGTGCTGTAGTAACGAGGCCAGGCGGTGCGTCATTTGAAGTCGAAAATCCATACAATTTTTTTATCATTTAATATCTTTATTGGGCTTATATTTATATTGGGCTGGCTATTATTTTTAGCCTGTCTACCTTCGCTATTAATACCCGCTTAGCTAATATTGCGAGTTAACTAATAATGGATACATTATTTACAACATCAATTATTTATAAGATATATTTAATAAAATATCTGCGGGTATGTTCTGCAAAACTAAAATATATAATTTAAATAATATGCAGCAATGAGGAGTACCCACATAATTCGTTCCCATAATATTTTTCTTTTCCCATAATATATGTTAAATTGAGGTCATCATATTTCGATATAAAACATTTTAAATGATCCACAGGTAACCAGAATAACGTAAACTGTTTCAAATGCAAATTACGTAACAGATGGTAGAATAGTTATGAACCTTTTATTTTGATACGTTAACATCCTCATACAGACCCTAACATATTTATTGGTGAAAACTTTATAATTGATACAGGGAAAGATAAAACCGTTATATTCAGGAACTTTAAAACACTCTGTAGATTTATTCGACTCCTGGAATAAGCTCAAAATTTTTGCATTCTTTATATTGAAGAATAATTATTTGATAACTGTCAAAATATTATTTTTTGTTGACATGAATGTTACCAAAGTAACATTAACAATGCACTGTGATACATTTTTATGGCAATAACCCGCCTTAGTACCCCTTTTATTACAGTCTACAGATGATTTTCAGCATCCTTAAATTATGTATTTTATATAAAATCGAGGAAAGAATGAAAACTTTCATACATTACACGCTGCAAAGCCCTTTTAGATGCTCGGAGGTATTCGAATAGCCTCGGCTACGTTTCGCTTCACCTCGGCTATTTAAATACACCTCGCACCTAAAAGTAAGAGTAAGCTTTCGCAGCTTGTAATATAAATAACGCTTTTACGCAACTGGTTTTGTAAAGTTCATTTAATAGTAGGTTATTTAGACCTGGCAAGCTATGAAAGTGGCAAGCTGTCACACCTAACTCGCTAGTGCTTGTCCGCATAAATCTGCTCGTTACACAAAATAGTACTTTTCCCAAATAGCTATTGTACCACAGTAGCCCAATACCGGTATGCTACCTTAGAAGCGAAAACTGGTCAAGTCGGCGCAGATAAATACATTTTATATGGGCGGCCTCCGCAGTGACTTGTACATTTCATCTCGGGAACAATGTATTTTATATGGGCGTTCTTCGCAATGACGTCTGGTACTATGCGCATCGGCATACCGGTATAGGGCTACTGTATATTGTACCATTACTTACGGTTACTATAAAAATATTGCATAATACGATTGTTATACAAGTAGTAACATAATGAGATAATTATAAATGACATGCAAAAATATATATTTCCAAAAAAAAATTATAAAAAGTTTAAATAATAATATACTTGGTCCCTTTTGAATATTAATTAAGTGGTAAAATTATACGTTACCGGTGAACTCTTTACAATAATTATGTATAAAAATTACTGTGTTTGTTTTGTATCTTTAATCATTGTATTGAATAACATATAATTATAATACACGAATAACATATACAGGGCGTTTCATGATGAATTGTACACAGATCAACCATAAAATCCTGAAATGTTTGTCTATCATTTTCTTGAAAACGGAGAGACATATTTACAAGGAACACTTTTTGCGTAGAAAGGATGAATAAATCGATATTTTCATTAAAAATGCAGATACTACGAGGACACAAAAATATAGGACGTTTTAAACGTACGAGAACTGCCCTCTATAATATGCATCAGAATTATTAATGGATTTAAATTTATTGCCCTAAATAAACTTGCGTCAATAAGTTTTGCCCAAAAATATTGATTTTTAATTTTACTCGAAAAATTTCTCGGTTATTGCCAACATTTTATTAAAGTCATATTTGGCATATCGATATATTTACTGTGACGTCAGGATTTTACGGTGCCTCTCTCGTAATACGCAGAAGGTACTTAATTTTAGCAATTACTTGTACCTTGTTTTGGCTCTTATGTAAGTATGTTTAACATTATTTCCAATTGACATTATAAAAAATCTGTTGAAAATTATAGTTGTTTCATTATTATCACATCTAGTAACGTATTAGGTATCATTATTATTTCCTAGAAAATACTAAATTATGTCCAATTACAGAATACGTCAAATCGTAGTCGTTTAAGGATATACGTATTGATAGCAGCACATAAGTACCTATATATATATATATATATATATATATATATATATATATATATATATATATATATATATATATATATATATATATATATATATATATATATATATATATATATATATATAGCTTTGAAATTCTTTGCTATTCATATTTATTTTGTGAAAAGTAATCTTGGGTTTGTAGCATTTCATTACATAGAAATAAGCAACTAGACGAATAAGAAAGGAAACACACTTACCAGTACTATATCTGGACACACATACGGAAATGAATCACTATGCATATGAAAACGAACCACTTAGAAGTTGTACAAGTTCTTTCACCTTTCTTGAGGATCTTAGCAAGCAATTTCTGTATCACTCCCTCTTTGAATGCTTCAGAACTCTATTGTATATATAATTCAATATTTTCCCGCATATAGTTGGAAAAAGTAGTTGTTTTTCAATAGGTTCAACAAGATTTTATGCATTTTAAAGTTTAACATCTTCTGGATAACTGTATGCCTAATGCTTTTATATATAATATGTTCAAATAGAACAAATATAAATAGTAGACTAGGTTTGTGTATTCTAAGAATGAGTTCCGTCAAAAACTAATGTCATAAAATGTCACTGCAAGTGTTGGTGTATTGGTAATTTAAATTCAAGTATGAATGATCAATGAAATAAATCGTATACTGCTCTGAAGATCCTCAAGAAAGGTGAAAGAACTTGTACAACTTCTAAGTGGTTCGTTTTCATATGCATAGTGATTCATTTCCGTATGTGTGTCCAGATATAGTACTGGTAAGTGTGTTTTCTTTCTTATTCGTCTAGTTGCTTATTTCTATGTAATGAAATGCTACAAACCCAAGATTACTTTTCACAAAATATATATATATATATATATATATATATATATATATATATATATATATATATATATATATATATATATATATATATATATATATATATATATATATATATATATATATATATATATATATATATATATATATATATATATATATATATATATATATATATATATATATATATATATATATATATATATATATATATATATATATATATATATATATATATATATATATATATATATATATATATATATAAATGTTATATATATATAAATATATAGAAATGTTATAGGGCTTGTGCTATGATCTATACAATTAATTCAAGTTCGATTTTTTATTTCTTTATATCCTACTAAGTTTATAGGGAATCTCACACAAGCTTGAAATTTTAAGAAAATTAGGCATAATGAAAAATAATAATAAATAATCTAAAAAACTATTTATAATATCTGATCGCAATGATCTAGTGAAAGCGAAGAAGAAATTCATAACAATCCCCAAAGAATGTTGAGTATACAAGGAGAGAAAGAATAAAGAATAATTGATGTAAGTGTGCCAGAAACATAGAAAAGTGTATTGAAATTAATGAGGGCCGTACAAAATACAAAAAAACAAGAGCACAGGCTGAGTTTGCGGATGAAGAGAGTGAGTATGAAGAGACGTCTATTATATATACAGGGTGTTTCAGATTTTAATCGGAAAAATTTACCATTCGATGGATCTCGCAATAATAATATGAAAAGTTTATATAAACTTGTGTGATTTAGAGCTTCGTTTTCGTGATATAGGTTGTTGAAGTTTTACAAAAAAAATGGAAATTAATTAATATTTTCAAAACGACTTGAAATATTGCCCTGAAATTTAGTGAGAAGTAACAATTTATAAATATTCCTAGTTTAACAGGTAAACTTTATTTTAATTTTATACAGTGGAGTGCGTACGGGCATTGCCATTGACATTTTTGAAGGAAAAACGGCACGTCACTGGTTTATTTTAAATAAAAAATATTTTTGAGTTCCTTGTTCAAATTAGAGTAAAAAAGGTCTGTTCCGTTATTTCTTTCTGATTTGTCATTTTTGAGAAAAAAATTAAAAGCCGTTTTGATGTCCGATAAATTGTAAAAATTCAGGTTTATTAGACATTTTTAAGTTAAAACATTTTTAATTTAAATAATTCACAATAATTGTTCAAATTCATAACCCCCAACATCTACCCATTTTCTGCAACGACGAACAACAGATTGAACTGCGCCTTGTTATTTGAATTTGAATTTCCTTGAACTTCATTGAATGCATTTTGGATTCGAAGAATTAGATCATCTCTGGTGCTGACTGCTGTTTTGTATACCTTTCCTTTTATTAGTCCCCACAAATAAAAATTTAAATGATGAAATTTTCTCAACAACGACGCATCGAAGAGAAATAACGCGATGGACCTTTTTTGTTCTACCTTGAACAAGGAAGTCAAAAATATCAATTGCAATGCCCGTACGCACGCCACTGTTTCTTCAAGATTTCTTTTCGCAGAACAATTATGAATAACGAAGAACTTAAAAAAGCAAAAAATAATAAGCAAATAGACGAATAATAAGGAAGATACACTTACCAGTCCTATATCTGGACATACACACGGAAACGAACCACTTAGAAGTTGTACAAGTTCTTTCATCTTCATTGAGGATCTTCAGAGTCGTGTACGACCTGTTTCATTGATCATTTATACTTGAATTTAAAATATTAATACTCTAACACTTGCAGTGACGTTTTATGACATCAGTTTTTGTCGGAACTCAAATCCTTAGAATACACAAACCTAGTCTACTATTTATATTTGTTCTATTTGAACATATGTTATATCAAAGCATTAGGCATACAGTTATCCAGAAGATGTTAAACTTTAAAATGCATAAAATCTTGTAGAACCTATTGAAAACAACTACTTTCTTAGCTACGTGCTAGAGAATATTCAATTATATAATTATAAACAATTAAATTCAAGTATAAATGACCAATGAAACAGGTCATACACCACTCTGAAGATCCTCAATGAAGGTGAAAGAACTTGTACAACTTCTAGGAGGTGAAGAAGGTGAACTTCTAAGTGGCTCGTTTCCGTGTGTATGTCCAGATATAGGACTGGTAAGTGTATCTTCCTTATTATTCGTCTATTTGCTTATTTCTCTATGTAATAAAATGCTACAAACCCAAGAGCTGTATACTGGGAGCATGTTTTAAGATCTTTTTTTGGAGGGACTGTATAGATTGAGAACTTTTTGGTACTTTGAGGACGTGTCTCAAAGAAACCAGCGACAGGACGTATACATTCGGGCCTTTTTCTGTTTTGGAGGGATAGCATATTTTCGGGACCGGGCCATTGTCATGCCATGCGATGGATACAAATTCGATGAATACCAATAACGTCATAATTCTATAAATATTGCTTTATATCCGAAAATTCGTTTTGTAGCAAAGAACAGAGTATATATATATATATATATATATATATATATATATATATATATATATATATATATATATATATATATATATATATATATATATATATATAGTATGTAATATTGTTACCTAGTGTTCCTTACCAATTAGGGTGTCATATATTATGTGACACTAGTCAAATTTTTCCGCCCCGATAAATAATAAATAGGGATACGTACAGTGGCAGATTACTATCGGCTTTGTTAAATACAAAACACGTCTTATATGCACTTTTCGATGGAGTAGATACATATTAATATGCCTGCGTTCTTGTCGATGCCAATGCCTGATAGCCATATGGTAGGTATGTATAAGTACAGTTACCCACGTTACAGCTACCGCAAATTAATACCACTAATGGCCTCGGTTTTAATCACTATCTTCTTAATTAACTTAAGTAGGGCGACACTTTTCGTTTTGTTTTAAAACCTAAAATAATATTTTTAACAGATAAACTTGGAATAAACGTTCGCTGCATTTTTTTATGTAAATAGATAAAACAAAATTTCTATCATGACCGGTCTCGTGACAATATTTTAGGAGTTGGTTTTTAAAAATCGGTCAAAAGCTTTCTGAGCTTTCTGTGACGAAACAAAGCGTATTATATACGCCTATAGACAGCAACGGAAATGGATTTTTAACATAGTTAGCTGTGACATTACGCTAATTTCTGCACGTATAACAAAACAACGATCTACTGAAATAAAAAATTGACTTGAAATTTAACTGACGCGTCGCCATAACCCAAGGGTATCTATCTGAACTGCAAATGGTAAGTTATAATCAGGACAGCTTTTACTAGAGCATCCACCAAACATTGTTCAATTTTACTGGAAATTTCACGCGTCACTATTTTAGCCAATCGGGGTTGCCATTTGGTTTCGTTACCATGATAACAACCCAAAAAATATACCCAACTTTTCATCCTCCGGGAACGACCTTAAAAAGTGGTAAAAGTGTAAAACATTTTTTGATATCAAAGTTTCCTAAGTTATAAATAATAAGCTGACCGCTGTACCATGTCTATAAAACACGAAAATATTATCTACATTAAATAAAGTTCCACCCATTTTAGTGAACTTATTTTATAGCACACAAATAGAGCTTTTTTAAACAATTTTAAGTAATTTTTTATTCTAAAAAGGGTTGAAAATATATTATTTATTTATTATACGTATAAAGTTATATTCCGATTCACCCGAATTGTTATGTTTCAAAATATAAAAAACAATTTTACCCATTGTCTCATTGTAGTAAAGAAGAAACAAGAAAATATACTATAAAACATTACAATATATATATATATATATATATATATATATATATATATATATATATATATATATATATATATATATATATATATATATATATATATATATATATATATATATATATATATATAACAATATGACTTTTTTAAATGTTTATAATTTTCTTAGTTTACGATAGATATAAATAAATATTTGATAACAACGTTCCTGTCTATTTGTTTCCAAAAATGTAAACTTAACAGAATTTTCAGCATATTTTACGAATTTGTGTGCCTATTATAAAGTAAAATCAAAGAAAATCACAAAAAAGACATTCTCAGCAGGACGTTGCGTGTGAACATTGTCCTCTAACATGTCTATGCAAGAAAGTACCTGTAGCTACTTGTTTTCTACCGCTCGTATAAACATCGGCATGCACGCGGACAAGCATAATTATTGTTCTCAGTTTATTCGCACATTCAAGTAAATTAGTGCAGGGAGACGAAAATTGAAAGTTTTTTAATTGTGTTAATATGCCTCGATGAAAAGCAGACCATATCTGGCAGTTTTATATGACAAATCTAGCATGTAAATACAAGTATAAATGCAAATTGTTCAAAGGATTACTTTTAGGCATATTTTCCAGATTTCTGTAGTCAAAAATCTTAACTTTTTATTCTTGGAGAAATCTTGAAGGAGCAAAAAGTAAAGGGGCCAAATTAAAAGTATGTGGTATTTTATTTTTCAGGTATTTTTGAAATCTGAAGTAATAATATATTTATTATCCTGTTTATTTTTGTTAAATCAATAAATTTTGTCAGAAACGTAAAGATAACCTACCCTGACAATATATTTTCCGTTGTTTCACATTCCGACGCGGGTTTCGCCTTCAATGTCTCCATATGCAAATAGTAAAAAAAAAATTTTACCATTTAATGTTCGTTCTAATTAAAATAATTAAAATCTGCATCTCGGGATTTTTGAAGTAACAGATCACAAATATTCTTTTCAAAATAAATATTCAAGATGGCGATTGTGTTTACTATTTATCGTAATCGCAAATCATGATTTTTTACCACAACAAATATTCAAGATGGCGGCTCTAAGAAGGCTTATGGATTTTACTATTTATGCTACGACTCGGCTCAAAATCTAAAAAAAAAATCTAAACCCAAAATCTAAAATTTTTAGTTTTCATGAGGTAATTTTCAAATGTAATTTCATAAGGAGGATGGACTGTGCATCCCTACCAACATGCATACACGCTAGGAAAATCCACCGACACTGCCCTCCATGTGGTAGCTAGTCGGATTGAGAAATCCCTGGATCATAAGGAAGCCACCCTGGGTGTCTTCATAAATATAGAAGGTGCCTTTGACAAAACCACCTTTCCTACAGCGGCCCTATCACATAAATTACAGCGGCCCTATCACATAGAAACGATCCTCATATATATTGTAGGCAGCTGGATATCCAACATGCTCTCTAAAAAAGCAGTACAAATCAGTGCATGAGACACTGTCATAAGAGGACTGGTTGCGAAAGGCTGTCCCCAGGGAGGTGTTTTATCACCACTGCTATGGAATCTGGTTCTTTGACAGCCTCCTAAACCACCTCAATATGGAAGGCTTCTACACAATTGCATACGCAGATAACCTAACGAAACTGCTTAATGGAAAATTCGAAGGAGCCCTCTACCAGAGAATGCAGATGGCCCTAAGAATAATCGAAAATTGGTTTGAGGAGCATGCTCTATCTGTCGACCCCAGGAAGACGGAAATGGTACTCTTCACAAAAAACTGCGAAAGAAAACTGGAGACAATGACCACCCGTTCTCCTAAACACAGCATTCAATTTTGCACCACAGGTTAAATACTTGGGGGTAACTTTCGATGCTAAACTAAACTGGAGTCTTCACCTCCAAAGAAGAATAAATAAAGCCTACATATCATATGAGCAGTGTCGAAGAACCGTAGGGAAAACCTGGGGAATGAAACTCAAGGGGTGGCCTGTGGATATACACTGCTATCATAAGACCAATGATGGCCTATGGAGCTGTTGTTTGGTGGCCCATGAGTCAACAAATAACAGCAAAACTCAAGATATGCTAGGTACAAAGAGTTGCCTGTCTGAGCATAACCGGAGCTATGCGAACAACACCAGCGAGAGCAATGGAGGTAATGCTGTATCTTCCACCGCTAGATCTACATCTAGAAGAAGTGGCTTTGACTACCATGACTCGCATCAAATCCTTTGGCATACTACCAAACGCAAGCTGTGCCCAAACCAGAAGCCTCCTGTGGATTGAGGCTGTCAAAACCAAACCCCTTTTACAGGCATGTGCATTTGCAGATGGTATTCCGCCTCGGCTTGTCTTTGACAAACCTTACACCATACAAACTGAAGATGAGACCGGCGTTGAAGGTGTACAGTATGTCTTCACAGACGGATCAAAGAAGAAGGAAGGCGGAATAAGGAAGAAGGAATATATATTTCAGAAATCTGCGACTCCGATGCTGGATTATGGATAAAAATGCCAGTGAACAGAAACAAACAGAACTCGCAGGTATATCCATAGCCGCACAAGAGATTGCTCGCAGCTCGCAGAGAAATAAGGGGCAAGGCAATCAGAATCTGCACAGATAGTAGACAATCACTCACTACTGGCCCTGAAAAACTATATAGTAACCAAAGGGTCAACATGGGAATGTCACCAAGCACTTGTGAGAGCCTGTCAGATGAATTACATCTGCCAATCCTTGGGCCTGGTCCTTCAAGTACACTACCAATTGCAGCGAAACTCCAAATAATAAAGGAAAACACCCCTAAGAAATTTGAGATTCCGCACTCTAAACAAATTACAGAATACAGAATTTTACTAATCAATAATTGCTGATATTTTGGGAATTGATTCTTAGTCATGCAGAACGCAGGAAATGAGTGTTTTGAATATGATCTGCGAGGAAAAAATGCCTTTGAAATTACTTCTCCTAACTCCGTTAATTCCTTCCCAAGACCATCATCTTTCCATACCCATCAAGATTTTTTATCCAAAGCCTGCATTGGACCCTTAAATCACCCCTCTTAACAGCTACGATATATATTTATAAATTCACATGCAATACTTTTATATTAATTTTATAAACATATGCTTTAAAATATTTACATAGTCCGCAACATTATTTTAGTGTCATTTATTTGTCATAGTACGCGGTTTCCCTAATTATATTCGTAATTACAGCAATTGCGGTTTTTCCGGTGCGTATCTATAGCTATTATTGGCTCCAATTTCAAGGAGCATTTGAATGAAATTTTTATGACATATTTAAAGAATTTATCGGCGGGAGACATGCATTTCCTGTAATTTCAATTTGGTTATTAAGCCGTTAAGATGAAATTGCGCCGATACGTATGCATTGGCAACTTTAAAATGTGTCCCCAGCTTGGCCAGACTAATAGCGGGATTGCGAATAAGTTATGACGATTTTATACATTCAAATTTTATGTACTATGTGTCTAGAGGAGCTGTAACAAGCACATCGACGGAGAATATAATTCAAAATTGTCCGTGGTCTCGTGATACCTGCTTATAAAAGATGCATGAAAATATGCTAATTGGTTCATTTGAATTGAACAGTTTGTAGTGGACAATCTCTGTCGCATGATTGATACACAAATGTATTAGCCGTTATCAACATTGAACGTCATGCTTGCAATCTTTTGCAATTGAGTCCCAAAGCTTGGGTTTTGTGATCCTATTTATTAATAATAATTTCTACGCATTTGCGTAGAAATATATACTTGCGTGCGGGAATATATACTTTATCGCATGTGTGCGATAAAAATGGATTACCTACCAATTTTTTTAAACATATTTATAATAAATTGAAAAGCTGAATTAAAAAAAAATGGATATTTATTTTGTAATATGTCTTGTTGTAATTAATTGTTTGTAATTAAATGACATTTAAAATAATCATAGCATTGATATAAAAAGTTTTAAAAAAGTAGAAAATTATACAGATGGAAAGTTTGACTTTTTAATTTTTATATTTTTTTGTTATTTTAGTTAACGCTCGTAGGGATGATATTGTACCTAAATGTGTGGGATGTGTCTTTCCCGCACTCAATTGCTGACCGAAGTCCGCCGCACATTGTTCGGTCAACTGCAATCAGCGCGTACGGAAAAGTATCGTTTCCCGCACTTATTTAAATAACTATTTTGTCTCGTAAACCACAACCAAAAACCACATCTCTCTCGTAACAGCGTAAGTGTGTGTAGGATTGATTTTGATTGGATCATTGCGTTGTTTACAGGTTCCTATGAGACAATCATTATTATGGCTACTACCTTGGGTTGTATTAGTGGGCAAAATAATTGTGATACTGTGATTAATTAAAAATAGATGTCTCCAATGCTTGTAGCGGAACGATTAATAGTCGAATTGGAGGTTATTTATTCTAGCGACGATTTAAAATATATACATGGGGCTACGCAACACTGGAATTTATTTTAAAAAATTAACTAGAAAACACATTTGCCGAACAAATGTTGAGTGTTGACAGAATTATGTTAGAAATTATCAAAGGAGACGAGTTTTTAACTACTACGTACAACTAATTAAAGGAAAATTTGGTAAGTAGTTAGTAAGTTTAGTAGGTAGGTTTTTTACTAATAAATTTCCTGGGAGAAAAAGGGCCTTCTAGACCCTCAATTTTTTTTGTACACCCCCTATTGTTTTAAGGCATAAGCCGCTATTGCTAAATACAGACCTAAAAATTTTATTGTTTTTGCCGTAGGTAGTACAAATGCATTATTTACATTAAAATCTAAAGGTAAAGTGCTTTTGGATACTATGAAATATCAGAGAAACTATAGAGTTTGGCCGGCGTTAAAATATAACGAATTATTTCAAAACCAATGGGTTGAAAATATTAAGTAACTTATTAGTTATTTTCTAAAATATCTTTTGTTTTATTTAAAATTATTAAGGAAGTATCATCTGCAAACAAAGTATCAGGTGATAATGGATTCATATCGTTTAAAAACAACACAGGGCCCAAAATGGACCCCTATGGAACTCCCATAGTCATATAGGAGCTTAATGTAAGTTAGTTAACGCAAAAAATTTTTAATAAAAACACCAAATTACTATAAATACGTATAATACGGTCCTGTGCTCGACTATGCAGTTGTTCAACGAAGTAGCGGTTTTGAAGTCGGGGTTTTTTTAAAGGGGTTCAACGAAGTAGCGGTTTTTAAAAGGATTTTTTTATTTCTTATATATCTTAGATGTACTGTAAGTGAGAGGCAGATTTCGTAATTTTATTGATATGAGTACAACAATGAAGTTTAGGATCACTTATGGTGGTCAATTATGATCAATCAAAAAAAAATATATACATAATAAAAAAAAAATGTATATGTTTAATATATATATATATATATATATATATATATATATATATATATATATATATATATATATATATATATATATATATATATATATATATGTTTAATATATATATATATATATATATATATATATATATATATATATATATATATATATATATATATATATATATATATATATATGTTTAATATATATATATATATATATATATATATATATATATATATATATATATATATATATATATATATATATATATATATATATATATATATATATATATATATATATATATATATATATATATATATATATATTAAGATAGACGAAAATATCTACTGGACTTCAATCAATAATTAAATTCAGTAAATATATCAAATAATAAATTAAATTAAATCAGTGATCAATATATTTCGTACATACTATAGTATAAACGCAAGCACACACGTATCGCTGACGAACGTATGTACTATACATAACGCCAACCAGCTACGCGTCTGATTAGGCAGAACGTAATGTCATTATATCTAAACAATTTTCCAAGAAGTCTCAAGTTAAAAGAGTATATATAAGTGCAGAAGTCGCAAAAAAAATGTTGAGGGTGAAGATATATACCATAATTCAAGTTTCAGCGATCATCGCAGCATTCCAAAGTTAGTACGGCGACATCCGCTAGATGACACCACCAGAGCCCAGCAGCATCTGTTAGCTCGTGATCAAACCAGTGTCGTCGAAAATAGTGATAAGTTTTCTGCATCATGATATTAAAAAAGGATTAACATACATTTCTAAGGTAACAACCATTTCAAACTTTACTAGTTTTTAAGATACATTGTGACAGAGGACTTGGTCCCATGTATTAGAAATAAGTTACGTAGGTACATAGGGTAGTAATGAGGTTTTAGGTTTTATTTATATGTGATCATACTATATGACAATAAACATAGTCATATACATAAATTACTTCTTCTTTCTTGTTCGTCTTGAAACTTTTCAGGAAACTTTAAAACATACAATTTTAAATTAGACAACATTCTATAGATTTAATAAAATATTATAGAATCATAATTTCACTATTTGGAAAGTGACTTCATTTTCAAAAATTTAAATCTTTCAAAAATTTTTCAGAGACCTAATTGAACCCCCTCTAGGACGACTTAGTACTCATGGTCTAAGTGATCCTTCTAATATTACAAATTAGTGTTCATAGATCTGGCACCCATAAACAAGAAGGATTCTGTAGGCTTATCAGACCTTTCCATGCTATACTATTACGTTACATTGTCTGATTTTATACAAGTCTATAAAATTAAAGGATTTTTAAAAAATTAGGGAGCTTTCATAAATTCCGACATAATAAATTGGCGCCCAAGAGTGGGGCATTAAAAAGCTTTCTAATATCCTAACACTTAACAAATTGTCTCCCAAACGTGGGGCATTCATAATTCCTATCATATAAATATACCTATAGGTATATATATATATATATATATATATATATATATATATATATATATATATATATATATATATATATATATATATATATATATATATATATATATATATATGCGAAAAGGAATCTTGGGTTTGTAGCAATTCATTACATAGAGGAATAAGCAAATAAATGAATAATAAGGAAGACACACTTACCAGTTGCATATCTGGACGACGACATGTATACGGAAACGAACCACTTAGAAGTTGTACAAGTTCTTTCACCTTCATTGAGGATCTTCAGAGTGATGTACGATTTGTTTTATTGATCATTTATACTTGAATGTATATGTATATATGTGTATATGATTGTATACCAGTAGACATTTAACAAAGGCAAAAGATAAAAATAAAAATCAGTTACATGGTTATACTGTTCCATTGTATGATTAGTCCTTTTTTTTATTTTGTTTATTCCATGGTATAATTACTATTTTGAGATTGACTTGATTATTTGTGATTAAACAACCAAATGGTAAAAACAAATATGTGGCTAAGCGAACTAGTAAAGGATAGTTGTTATTAGTTATTAATAGTGTAAGGCTGAACGTAATTTTTATGCGATATATATATATATATATATATATATATATATATATATATATATATATATATATATATATATATATATATATATATATATATATATATATATATATATTATTATATATATATATATTTTTAAATATCTTCAAATAACTCAAGAACCGTCTAATATAGCTGTAGCAAACTACATATGGTTCGAAAGGTAATCAAAAAAGGAAGCGAATTGGATTATAAAATACAGTATGTCCCATTTAAAATAAGACACTTATTGAAGGTCCAATTAGTCGAAGTTTGACATCAGTTATTAGACACCCTGTGTATAATGGAGCATTTGCAATGGTACATACATAAGCTCCATGTCTTTTTAGTATGTGGAACAAAAATTGGTTCTTGAAAGTTATCATAGCGAAAGTTATTAATTTCTAACGTACGGGTTGTTTTCGCATAAGATTTTATTAAAATCGAAATATCTCAAAAACTATTGCTTTTAGGGATAGGGAATAGTATTGAAGGTTACCTTAAAATAACGAGTAGAATTCGAATCTGGCATAAAAAAATATAGCATGCCATTTATAATAAGGAAGTTGTCGTCGACTTCCGGTATAACCGGAAGTGGCACATACACCGCAATATTTTCATTGACTAGAACATCCCTGAAAACCCCTGTGTGCAAATTTTCAGTTCCAAAATATATGTGGTTTCACAGAAACGTCTAACAGGCCACTCACCTTGATGTACCCTGTATATATATATATACATATATATATATATATATATATATATATATATATATATATATATATATATATATATATATATATATATATATATATATATATATATATATATATATATATATTAAGATCAGTCTTGTATGAGTCAGTCAAAAATCGGTTGATTGTGGCTCTGGACAATACAAGTTATTATTAGTCATTATTATTTAAATGCTGATACATTGCAGGGATTGAAATGGAATTTAACTAGAAAGGACTTAACTATTCTTCTACAACTTCTTTTATAAGGAAATCTTTTGGAAGGAAAGTCTTTTGTAAGGGGACATATTATTTACTGTTGAACATTATTTTCGTCTTAAACTGGATTTGTATTAAACTATGTTCCGTTATCACCCACCAATCAAACCGGTGATCCACATTTTTTAGACAAATCAGATGCGTTTTAATGAAGATTCCAACGCAAGATTGCAATGTGAGAAATGTGAGCTATAGTAACTAATTAAATCACCATGTAGTCGGATGTTTTGTCAACATTAGACACTGAAATTTACTGGAGGAACATCGTGATTTCGATAAAGTAGGTATCTACATAATTAATATACCTATCGATCTAGAACGTTGGAAACCGCTACGATTAATAATCATGAAAATAAAAGAAAACGCGATTACAGATTAACAATACACTCGATTAAATACTGTGATTCGTAAACGATACTGGTAATCTAAATAGCTCTGGACTGCATCTAACGTGATATATGAAATGCATTTCGTGTGCAATGCCAACATACAGATAACTTTATTGTTAAAATTATCTCGCTTATGATCTGTTTCTTTTGTACATTCGTATAATATACCATAAAACCATGAATAATTCCACATAAAAAGCACAGTTCCATGTGGGCAACATTAAATGTCTCTGTTTCATTGGCCGCTGCTCAGAGTACGTACTATAATTGACGTTCAAGTGTCGTGTGGGCGGGCGCAGCTTGCTGGGATTGTGTGTCGACACGCCTTTAGAATCCATTGGCGATCGCCGGGACCCCGTCAACGCCTATTGCCATCATTTTCGATACTTTCAATCACGCTTCGTCTCATCGGGGTATCGGATGACACGGGCATTCATACGGTTGGGATTTTGAGAAACGATCAAAAACATGGTGTGCCCATGGACAAAGGTCCAGTGACTATCCATGAAATTTATGTAATTTCATACGCCTGATAGCATATTATGTTAGCCTCATTTTTAGGCTTTAAAGAAACCCAAAGAACGCGTCTTCAAATCATGGCACTTACTTATCTTGGTAATACCGAAACTAGAGCAAATGGTTAGCCCAAGGTATATTAATGGGGTAGTAACGAATATAAAGAATTATTACATAATTAAGAGGTGTTTGAATTTTCCGCTTATTTCCTTTATTTACCATGCAATCTTTACAAAAATACAGTTTTTTTGGTCTTGCAGTGATAACGTTTTCACTTGTAAACGAATTCTGCAAACCTGGGGCTATTATTGAAGCTAAATCATCAGTTAAAAAGTGACCCAAATTAAAATCCCAAGTCAACTTGCTTTGAAACTGCAAAATTATTTTTTTTGATAAAAATATACCTAATTTGTAGGAAATTAGGCAAATTTCCATATTTTGTCGGGCCTGTCCTTGTTCTTATAACTGCTGCAACTCTTCTGGCCATCCCTTCCACCAGGTGATGCATAAACGATTGGGGAATAACTTCCCATTCTCCCTGTACCGCGTTCATCACCAAATCATCCAAATTATCCATTTGTCTTATTTTTCTATTCCGTTTAATTCTACTCTAGACATGCTCCATCGGATTCATATCCTCAGACAACGGTGGCGAATCCATTCCTTTAAAATTGTAATTCTTGTATTGTAGAGCGATGAGGTCTTGCATTGTTATCGACTAAAATTAAATCGCCAGTAACATTTTCAGCATAGGTGACAACAACAATATCCTTAATGCACAATGATAATTTGGTTCATCCACCAACAATTTTAAACTCATGCGAACAAGAGACATCTTGAAGTGTTCAGAATGAACGAATTGCTCAAAAATAAGTTGACTTTAATTGAAGTCTATCAGAATACCATATTTCGAGAAGTAATTCAGATTTTGTTCATCAATTTGGATGTTTTTTTACGAAATATTTACCCATGAAGCATACCTATCTCTTAAACGAATTGGAATTTCTAAAGAATTCCCTAGTTCATCATTGAGCAGTCTGCCTAGACTTCCGGAATATTTTTACCTTATACTACCTTACGATATAGGTAGCATCTACAGTCACGTATCGCCTCATTACTAGTCATTCTGTCGAATGTACAAGGGGTTTCAAAAACATTTCCTATAAAACTGACGTGCATCAGTGAATAAACTAGTAATTAGACACACCTTCCATCTGACACAAGCATTTAAAGCAGACATTCCTAAGCCTATTATCAGATTGGTTAAAAACAATTGATTAAGTTAACAATATTGGTTAGGAACTTTCCTAATTTTGTGTGGTGTGCTCCACCGTTCAGAAGTTGGGAACAGGAGTTGAATTCATTAAGCAAAATTCATATAATCATAACAATCACAACACTAGTGATACCAAGTGATATTGTTGTGGAATAGTGGAATATTGTTAACGATTGCTTACAAATATATATCGTTCATGCAGCAGCATGTTGCAGCTGCTGCAGATCTCATAGGAAACAAGAGAAGGAAACAGAGAAAATTGATCTTCCAAATCAATCTTCCAAAAACTTGCAAGTTATTTTTAAATTTTTGAAAACCAATATGCTCTGAATACTTTACAAGGAAAATGTGCCATCCTTTCGAACTCCGCGTAAGAGGGGAAAAATCTAGAAAACACCTTTGAGGAAGATCTAAAATTATCAATTCTGACTGAAGCAAGAGAACTGACACCGTATCACTTCATAGCATATATGATGGACCTGTCTAAGTAAAAGTACAAGTTGCCTGTCGATTAAAAAAATGGCTTTAAAAATTATAAATGTAATAAATGGTAATTGTGGATTATTGCCTTAATAATAAAATGTAATAGAATTATTTTCTGTGGGGGCAATGATGTTGCAGCTAACTTAACTTTGGTATATAAAATTGATATTATTAAACCTAAAAATGGAGATCTATTTATCAAAATGTTCAACTCTTTAATGAAATTTTAATATCGAAGAGCTCATTTAAAACCTTTCAAATGTGCAGGTAAGTTAATATAATAGTTTCATGAAACTTTGTGAGGCTTTTATATGTGTTAATACGTTAGTCATGACTTAGTTATCAAAGATTTAAGGTACCTATCTTATTTTTTAACGAAGCTTTCTTGGGGTTTTCTCGATTTAAACAAAATTTAAATATTTCTTCATAAAGGACGCTGCGTCTCTACCAAAATCTCATAACTAAGTGAAAAGTTTTTAATTTCACTTGATTCAAGTCTCTAGATTTGTTCTTTTTAATACCAAGGTCTATACGCTATCTTCTCAATCACTTTGTTGAGCTTATTTTTGTTTCACATTCACTTCACTTTCTTACATCTAAATTAACAATATTCTTACTTACTAAATCAATTTTATCATCGTCTCTTATACAATTAAAAAAATTTAGTCTTTTTCAGATATGGTGAATGTCCCTGTCGAAGCCACCTTTACATAAAGGTGGCTTCGACAACAAAAATAAGCCCAACAAAGTAATTGAGAAGATAGCGTAGAGACCTTGGCATTAAGAAGAACAAATGTAGAGACTTGCATCAAGTAAAATTGAAATCATTTTAACAGTTGTTGACATTTGGAAAAATTTCACATAATTGTAACATTTTAGGTACCTACTACCTACTTTTCACGTGGTAATATTTCTCTTAATTTTACACGTCTCGTGTTATATTACATACTAAATTCAAGGTTGGACTTATAAATTCAAGGTACTTAATAGGTATAAGCTATCTTTCGATATGCATGACACTGGTTCATGATAGTTTTTGACAATGTACTGTTTAATAATAAATCGTCTTGCTCGATCTTTGAGCGAGAAAACTCTGCTAAATTATATCTAATTTCATTATAAATATCAATTATAGTTTAGTTAGAGTAATATTTAGTTATTTCTGGACATAATTAGATAATAATATCGAAAACTGGATAGGGCTGGAATCTTTTATGTAATGATAACACTGGAAGTAGTTTCCACAAACACGTAAAACACTTTTACTTTGCTCGACGCGCGTTTCGCCAACCAAGTTGGCATCATCCGGAGACGATTAAAACTAATCTTAAACTAAAAAATCTATCCTATTTATACAATTTTCATGGTATTAGTGGCGCTTCAATGATCAGTTGCTAAGCAACGCGTAAAGCGGGCTATACGGTATAGGTCCCTTGTCGCTATTCATACTATTTTTACATTTCATAATTTCTGTTTTAAATTCATCCAACTGTTTATTATTGGACACATTTCTAACTAATCTTAAATTACTAATATCTATTCTATGATCGTTGTCAAAAGCATGTTGTGCAACACTAGACTTATCTGTTCTTCCATATTTTAGATGCGCCACATGCTCTTTAAACCTGGTATTAATTGATCGTCTCGTTTGTCCAACATATTTTCGATCACAATCATTACTACTAATTTCGTAAATGCCAGACTTTTCATTTAGAACAATTTTATCCTTTGGATTGTCTAGGAGTTGTTGTAATTCATTACTCGACGAATGAATTGCTGTTATACCCACGTTTTTGAAGACCTTACTTAAGCCACGAGTAAACCGGGGTACGTACGGGATGGACACATATTTTAGTAGTAGTATAGTGTCTCACGAAGCGTGTCCTTAAATTTACGCTTCCTAATTAGTTTTTCAACTATATCTCTAGGATAACCATTACTCACAGCTATATCCTTAATTAATACTTTTTTTTCAAATCTCTCATTACTGAGAGGGAAGCTTAGTAAACGATGGACAAGATTATATAGTAAACGATGGATGAGAAAATTAAAACTCCCCATTTTGTGTTGATAGCAGTGGTGAGAGTTATTAGGGATATATCTTACCGTACTGGTATCTTTCGTATATATATCAAATTCTAACCAATTGTCACTATTTTTCCATTATTTTCTGGTTCATATGTAAACTTTACAGATGTGAAACGATTATTTAATTTGGAAATGAAGTTTTCTACAACCGCAATATTAGTGTCAAACACGGCAAAAATGTCATCCACATATCTTAGCCAAATCCTAGGAAAATACTCGAATTCTTCTTTTGCTTCAGTTTCAAATCGACTCATGAAGACACCAGCAATGAAAGGCGATAAACAGTTACCCATTGCCGTTCCTTCATATTGTCCACAGAACATGTCATTGAAACGGAAGCAATTTTCTTTCGTACATAGTTTTGTAAGGTTTACATATTCTTCTATTACTTCTTTTCTATAGTTGTTTAATTCGAGTAAATCCCCAAGATAGTCTGTGAAATCGGTACACTCGGAAATAATGAACAAACATCAAAGGAAATCAAAATTTCACCCTCTTGCAATAGGATATTCTTGACCGTATCATGAAATCATTCGAATTTTTAACTGAAAAACTAGGCTGTGCAATGGGCAAACTTTCAAATTCCTTAGTCAACCATTTTGATAAGTGGTAAGTCGGAGATCCAATAGACGATACTATTGGACGCACCGACTTCCCTGGCTTAAGAATGTTTGGTAGACAATACAATCTAGGTACGGTAGGGTTAGATACATGTAACCTGTTCCTAACAGGTGGAGTAATAAGGTTGTTACGTGATTTGAGGACATTTTTTATTTCAGTGGTCATTCTTGGTAAAGGGTAAGTTCTTTATAAGGACCATTACTAATTGGGTTGTCTATCCGTTCTTAATAGTCCTCTTTTAAATAACAACCTTATTACCTTGATTATTGCCTTGATATACCTTATACTATTAGATATTGAATTGAACTTTCAATCCATGCCACGAGATAATCCAAAATCTCATCAGCAAAGTTTAAAACCTTGTTTAGAAGGTCAACTTCTTCTCTATCAAAAGAGTGTGACGAGTGATTTTGCACAATGTTAACAACCTTCTGAGGACCATTTTTTGGTACATTGGTAGTCAATCTATTTAATTTTTTATTCTGTGAGCACATTTTTTTAATAAATTTTGCGTTAATTGAAAAAACATGTTCCTCTGAAATTCGCACCATTGTTCATATTCTAAATTATTTTAACTTACTTATAAGTAAGCTTCATGTAAAGCTCGTATGCTTGTATTTCAAGCATACTCCGTTTACTGTACATATATTTGATTTATAAATCCAGCCATTTATTTGAAATATTCGAACCATTTGGAATATTAACTTTACAGGATTTTAGAAACCAAATATTAGAACCTATTAACCTAATTTTAGTATCTACTACACTTGCGATAGAGATTCAGTTCCTTTGACCGTGAAGTCATCTCAAAACTTTCTAGAACCTTTGATGCAATTATAACATGCGAAGTAGTAGGCTCATCTAAAATATGAAAGAACAGATAAGTCTAGTGTTGCACAACATACTTTTGACAACGATCATAGAATAGATATTAGTAATTTAAGATTAGTTCGAAATGTGACCAATAATAGCCAGTTGGATGAATTTGAGAACATAGAAATTATGAAATGTAAAAATCGTATGAATAGCGACAAGGTACCTATACCGCTTTACCCGTTGCTTAGTAACTGATCATTGAAGCGTGGCTAATGAAGTCACCATGAATATTATAAATAGGGTAGATTTTTTAGTATAAGATTCGTTTTAATCGTCTACGGATGATGCCAACTTGGTTGGCGAAACGCGCGTCGAGCAAAGTAAAAATGTTTTGGTGTTTGTGGAAACTACTTGGAGTGTTAATAATAATATCAATAGTTCCACAAGTTTTTATATACATGGCAGAGAAAAAATTTATATTGAACATGCATTTTTATATAATGAATCGTCCAGAGTTAATTTTCATCTCGATATACTTATGTAAATCTGATAATGCCGTCTTGGCCATATATCCTCGTTATCGCAAAACGAACGTAAGTAGAAATTATGTATAGTTTCACAGTCGTATTAGAAACATTTAAGTTATTGTGAAACTCATCATGTTTTGTCGCAAGAGCCGAAAACACTTGTTTTTAGCATGGCAGGACGAAAACAAATTAGGCCGATTGACGTTCAGGTTAAGCCGCTGAGTTGGGTCACAGGAGCAAATTTATGAATACACTGATGGATAAGTAGCGGTCTCTATTAGCCTCTAGATGCCGCCTTGTCATTTGGTGACACACTTATCAGGCGGTCAACAAAGTTTTGCAATTGTCTCACGCTTATTATACAAAGCGTAGGAGAAATATACTATTTTTAACCGACACTGTCGTCACAATTACTGTTACATAACACTAAAATAGTTTGAATCGTAATATTTAATACCACTTCAGCGTAATTATTTGTTATCAGTACTACAACCATCGAGAGGGTGTTACAGATTTGACAGTGTCAAATTACTTTTAGTATGTCTGGATCTGGATATCTGATCCAAGTAGGTATATAAGATTCTAAAAAATCAATATAGTTTTAATATTTAAGTTAAATCTGGATGAACTTTTACGTGATCATCAATTTAAACAATCGAAAGAAAACAGGCTTCTCGAAAGCTTTTGATCGAATAGATCACTCCATTTTGTTATCAAAACTTGGAAGGTATGTTTAACAAACATACCACAGTTTTTAGCTTATAACGGTCACAAATATGACTTCTGTATCGCATCCCTAGGAGGACCTAAAGGGTCAAATCTTGGCCCACTCCTCTTTTTATTTTTTATAAACAATCTTTCCGCATCCGCATGAGAGTGATTTTTCAAGGTCGCGTCATGACACATTTTATAACATTTTCGTCTTGCAAGTGAGATAAAGCATATGACAGTATGAGGGAGAGAGAGAGAAACAGATATATCGAATGCAGCTTTGATTTGGAAAACGATCCCCCACAAGTGTTCTAAAGCGGAAAGCAATTGATATAATTGATAAACGATCGTGACAGAATCGGAATTAACCAGAATACAATATTACTTATGCATATTCTGCTGGATATATCTCGATTGGGCTTTCGAATCTGATCCAAATGGATGATGATCTTTTTGCGGAGTTTTGCACTACTTCACTTTCTTCGTGAGAAATTCGGTTTAGATATGAATAACGACCGGAACATTGCCATGACTAAATCAGGAACAACTAATGATGTTATACTCTTGAGAAATCTACACCATTTAGAATCAGGAACATATGTGTCACACTTTAGTTACTATAAAGCCAATATGTACAATATCTCTCTCTCTCTCCTCTCTCTCCCTCTCTCGTCCCCCCTCTCCTCCGCTCTCTATCTATCTCTCTGTCTATCTGTTTGTAACGTCAAAATAGCAAAAGCATATATGGTACTTTTCAGAAAAAGTAATTTTTAAAATTTTTGTCTGTCTGTTTGTTCCGGCTAATCTCCGAAACGGCTGGACCGATTTTGACGGGACTTTCACTGGCAGATAGCTGATGTTTTAAGGAGTAACTTTTATTTTACAACAAGAATTAAATAAAATCCATTAAACAATTTCAGGATACCCTCTTAGTTATTTGCGAAATCGTAACATACAGCAGCTATAGCTATTTCATTACTACCTCTATTGGCAATATCTTCAGTCCAGCTAGATTCATTGTCACATAATATGTTTTCCTGTCAACTCAACAGAGGATATTTGTCTATCTACTTTTTGGGAATAAAAAGCAAATGTAAATATGTAGAAATACGTAAAACAAGTAAGTAATACGTAACAAGTAAGTAATTTTCGAATGAATTCGCGCTAAAAATATTATATCATTCTTTAAGTAACTGGTCACTAGTATCCTTTCTCACTTATCATTCACACTCAATAATCTTCGAATCTATACAAAGAAAGTTTTTAAGTGCAGCAGGAGATATCCTGAAAGAGGCTTTAGCCAGGAATTATTACTTGACTTGTTTAATATGCAGTCATTAAAGCATTCATTCAAAGCATTAATCATTAAAATTCTGCTAATTTTATAATTCATTAAGATTTTTATTTAAACTTTTTCATAGCAAAATTGAAAGTTATAGTATTCTGTCAGATTAAAATTTCCATATTCCCGGTATTAACTCTAGGCAATATAAACCGTTTACTTGTTCAATACCCAAAACTAATATCGTGGCTAAGTCTCCAATTTTTTTGATGGCATCCTATTTTAATAATATACGTGTACCAATAGCAGTGATAGAACTTTTGTCGGAGATTGCCGCTATGTTTGACATGTCAATGTCAACTGTCAATGTTTTTCTTATTCGGTAAGGCTTGCCATTTCATCATGGAAAGACTAAATCATGCTTTACGTGCAGTGTTTGCTAGGCCTAATCGCCCAAATGAATTAACGTATTCTTAATGAATTAAGTATTCTTATTGTTGAAGGCTTCGAAGCAAGTTACACTTTACATCCCCAAAGGCCACCGATACGTAGAAGAACTGCACGTTCTGCAGAAAATATCGCAGCTGTACGAGCCTGTGCGGATGAATCTTCTTCAATCGGTCAGACGGCGCGCGCAGCAGTTGGGCCTATCCACAATGTCAACGTGGCGTATTTTGCGTAAGGATTTGGATCGACATCCTTACAAACTGTTGTTGACGCAAGAATTAAAGCCTTCCGACCATCGCTTGGGTGATGAGTTTGTGGATTGTGCTCTGGAGTAGATTGAAGCCTAAGAATATTTTTCGAACAAAATCATCTTCAGCGACGAATCCCATTTCTGCCTCAACGGGAAAACAATCCTCGACAAGTAAGTGCTAGAGACACAATTATACCCCCAAAAAGTTACTGCTGGTGCGGGTTGTAGGCTGGCGGCATTATTGGGCCGTACTCCGTTACCGATTCATGCTAACGGATTTTCTTTGGCCCCAAATGAATTAGACTCGAAGGATGCGAAGAATCGAGCATCTGAACGAAAACATAACCCGCCAAATTCAAGCAATACAACCGGATATGTTGGCACGAGTCATCAGAAATTAGACCCATCGTATACGCGTCTGCAGGGCATCAAGAGGGGGACATCTTTTATATGATGTTTTGTACAAGACATAAATGGCATAACATATCATTAGTAAACACAAAATTTATTTTTCTAACTGAAAAAGTTCGTTTTTTATTCAATATTAAAGTTCTATCACTGCTATTGGTACACCCTATATTTATCATCTATTTTTTTAGACAAAAATTTTAATACTACCATTTATTCAAATATGACCTGACATACTGTAATGTTGAGAGTTTTTATTGCTTAAACTTCTGTATTGCTATCTACCCTTAGTGCTCAACAACAACCTAGAATTCGTTGTAACTACGCAGCTTTATATTTTGGGCGTTTCCTTCTTTTTCTAAATGACATTTCACTTCCTTTAATATCCCAATATGTAGTCATGTCTGAAACTATATAGCGTCTTCCTAATCTTCTTGTAGATATACCAACATTTTCTTTTGCTTTCTCTCAGTCTACCTGCTCTTGTACGAGATGACACAACAGTTTTTCTACAAAATCAGTCAATATTTATGTTGACAGTGCCTACTTGATTAAACTCATGGCAATGGTAACTAGATTGAACACATCCTAAGTGATGGACATTAGTTACGAAATTTGTCTCAAAACTTTTGTTATAAACGTTATGGGCCATACAGATATTATTATTTTGTTTGATTTTAAATCAACAACATTACCTTCTACAGAACGAAGTTAACGGTGGATGAATTCCTTGGCATTGCAAGGTTTCCAAAGCTGACATTGAGGGTATTAAAACCGCAAACCAGACGCGTTTTACATGTTTGTGTCCGTCCCGCTGCAAGCCAAAAGTATGCAATGAGATATCCATAATATTTCTCACTAATGTTTGCCATAACTCCGATCAAGAGACAAGTTATGTTCTTGTATTAACACTTTCTGTGTGGTGGAGGGAACAACATAGCGCGGAGACCGTACATGGTGGCGCTCGTGTATTTGCTTACTGATTTACATAAGCGTTTTGATGTAGTATAAGGCCCTAGGTGGGTCGGTTTCTGGTGTCTTTGCTATCTCCTAGGATATCTTAAACGTCCGCTGGAAGGTATGATGTGAGTCGGGATATTTGTTGCGATGACTGGAGAGACTTTCTTACGTACACGTTTAGGCGGGATCAGGACGTCTCAAAAAATGTCTCGTATTTTTTCGATGCACTTCAACGTATTAATGTTTATTTACTCCGACTGTTATTTAGACTGTAATGCAAGATTTTATTTCTAGTGATTTACAGATTAAAAATGACGCATTTTAGTGAAAATTATCGGAATCTTTTAAGCACACATGATACTAAAAATAATAATTTTTTTTCCGTAAGAAATTACATATATATGTTCTTCTCTTGAAACAGTTTAATTTTTACCATTTTTTCCAATTAGATTAGTCGTTATTTCGTTCGGTACAAACTGATTACTGATAATTACGTAATGGGGCTGGCTCATTGGCGTCGATTTATTAGATGGAGAAAATTTTACAGAACTAAGCGATATACATATAGAAGAATTGATGATATTAACATTTTACAATCACGTGCTAAATTTACAAGTAAATTTAATTATGTGAACGTTGTGCGAAATAAAATAAAACAAAGACAAAGACGAAATACTTACTTAATAATAAGAAACGAACCTGCTACGAAAACGATTCTCATAAAACTGGATATTGAGGCCATGCAAGCGCCCTTATTATTTCTATCCGCATTCCTATTTATGAAAACATAAACACTTAATCCCGAAATCCGTCATTTCAGCAATAATTGAGATGGATTAGTGGCGAACACGGCCATCTCGAATGCCGAGTGTAGCGTAAACAGATTGCAATTGAACATTCACTAGACAATGTAGGTTTAGAAACTCCGGATGCCAGAAATAGTTATTAAATGTATTAAATCAATTGTTATCTTGTAATGCTATAAGATTTGCTATAAGACTTTTGCCATACCTACTTTATTCTGTCCAATTTGCACTTATTTTATGGCCGGCTTTATTACCTGATAGTAATTTGTATGCTACCCTACCACTCAGGAAGGTAATAAGGCCGTGGTTTTCTTGCATGTCTAGTATATATTTTAACTTTTTAAGGTTATCTGAATATGATATTACCTGCAATCTTAAAATATTTCGTTTAAGTTATAGCTCACAGGACGCTTAGTACATATAATCAGATAGCAAAAAAAATCTGCCTATCTAAACATAAATATAACTTATTTTTATGTATTTTTCCTATGTCGCTGAGGAGCACGTTTCACTAAACTGAGAAAACGCGGTTCGCAGCGGAACGACAACGCTCTATGTGTAAGTCCTCTGCATTATTCAGATGACACTACGAGTAAAATTCCAGAAGTTCTTTACGGAAACTGCTTTCAGCCTTATTATCTGACTGGCCTTATTACCCTACATTATCTTATAAAATCAAATAAACGTTTTTAATAGAAATTCTGGTGACAAATGTATCTTACTACATTTTTATAATAATCTATTTAACGCTTTTTTAGGTTATTTTAATGGTTCAAAAATGCAAGTAATAGCGGGACAAAAAATAGAAAACAGTTTCTATTGCACATATATGAGCCATTATGGTTATAAGAAAAGGTAAAAGTAGTTTACATTGATAGAAAAGAGCCCCTTTTGATAGATGTTCGATAATAGATCTTCACTATTTTCCTTCCCTTTGCCACCCCCCGTAAACTTACCGTAAACCCGAATTAAATCTAATCAACGCAAAAAGGTCCACGATCTGTAAAACCTTAGGTTTTTTATAGCGCACTTAGACCTCGACATTATTAAAATAGTGAAAACGCAGAGCTTTACTAGTTTTCTACGCGGAAGGCGCGACCGAAGATTTATTTCACTTTCGCTGTCTATGCCCGCCTATATCTAACGTTACACTACCGATCCCTTAAACATTCTAATGATTTTATGTAGGTATATTACCGATAACAGAGGAAAGATATAATATTTTAGAGGAATTTTAGTATATTAAATAATATGCTAACTGCATCATCTTCTCTAAATTCCTTGCCTGTACAATTTTTAATCAATCTTCGGATACTTTTAGGCTTATTTTTATTGCGCGTTTGATTTTAAGAAGCGTATAGCCAATTATAGATACTACTCACGACCGCATGGATAAAACAATCCTTGTAAAATAAATCCAGGACAATATAATGTTACGAGCCTTCTGCATTATACAAGAAGAATCCTGGTAATATCTTAATAACAACATACGAAGTTGGTCCTCGAAATTTACGGTAATGCCAATCCGCAGGTATAACTCCCGTTCTGCGATTCTTAGTAATATGGTTGATGGCGACGGTGCTAATTAATCCCCCCGTTAAAAGTAAGGACCTGGAAGTGCCGCAAGTCTGAGTGCTCCCCCGCAGCATCGGGGGCCGCGGGGAGCCTCGTCGTGGGACTGCAATACCGCCGATGCACACCTTTGACAGCTCCCAAGTTCGGCGCCACAGACCAATAAACAATTGACTTGAAAGCCATAAATATTACAATAAATTTCAGAGGAAATTCATTGAACTATAAGCCGGGATCTATGTATATTCATGAGTTTACTTTGAGGTTGTTCAAGGCTCTAAAGATAATTCAACTGGTGTACCAGAATAGGAGTATATTAATAATAATATACAGGGTGTCTTACGGTCGATGGTACTTTAGACGTATACGGAAAAAGGGACATTGGATTATTCTGAAAATTTGGCTACATATAATTGGTCCTGATCTATCGATGTAAAATATTTTTAGCAATGCAGCGTTGCCGCTTATACCAAAAATTAGCAACATCTTCGATATTTCAAATGAGACACCCTATATATGTTCCCATTTTTGGATTGGTAAGTACTTTCGGATTATTTTTGCCTAATAATAAGTTAGATAATATCTTGAAAATGTAATATTCTACGACAAAAATAGAAGTTTTAAAAAATATTCAGAATTAAATTTTCTATAAAACATCCGATAAGTCGTTTGCAGATTATCAAGGGTTTTCATGTTAATCAACGGCAATGTTAGGGGTAGGTAACAAAAACACTAGAATGGCAACACAATATTTATCCAGGCTTACTAATATTTTGTAGCATTGGGTTTCAACAAGTTTTTATAAATTATATAGAATTTAACAATAACCAAAAATAGTCATTAGTGATTTCTAAACCAAACTCGTTTCCACACGACCCAGGAAGTATATTTGTCGGTGCGTTTTTCCCCTTGAGGCCTAATACACTAAAGGAATTTTTTCTTGCTCAAATCAATTGCATCGGTCCTTTCCGCATTAAAGCGTCCTAGTCTGTGACAGTTCATACACATAACCGAACATTTTAAACTAACCTTGCAACATCCGCATCGCTTTCCGCCGCCCTTTTTGCAGGCACACGAAATTAACTCTAAAATTGATAAGGGAGCTGGTGCTTCAGTAGTCAAAACAGGTATTAAAATATTACCTGATTTCTTCTATTCTTCTGGCTCTAAAACATTTCCATGCCAAGTCTGAATTTGGTGGTAAACCCACAACGGATTTGTTGCAAAGCTGCAAACGTCGAGGGGTAGCCTTGTCAAAGTAACCGTTTGACTAGAATTGCCAACCGAGGTGTTAAACAGAACATACCTCTGATGATTTATTGATGTTTCATTTTTTTGTGCTTTATATAGTGCAAGAGTAAATATTTTCCCAGCCTCAGTAATAGATATATCCTGTCTTATAGCATTTGGTTTGTTAAAGGTTTTGACAACTTCTTGAGTTTAATAAATTAATAGCTTGGAATTTGCTTTTCCAAAAAAAGCAGACATGTCACTTCCACTAAATACATGAGCAAGAAGAACGGTTTCTCTTGAGTTCTTAAGGGCATTTGACAACTTTAAATCTTTAGAACTATAAATTCTTGCTTTTAGGAAGAGGACCTTGGTAGTCCTGCCTTAGTAGTCTAATATCCTTTTCAGTTGGAGTCAGGGCAATAATTAAGGTAAGAAGATCGACACCTTGTCCTACAATTACGACCGTTTCTGGTTTAAACTTTTTTGTATAGCAGTTTGAACTATAACTGTATAAGCATCATCATGCATTATCACCGCGGTTATAGTTTGTATCTCTTCATTTTGAAAGGTCTGAACTTGAGAAATTAATCGTTCTTTGTTGGCAAGGTTGCTTAATAATTGAAGACATCAGGGGAAAAAGGGGGAATGTCACAAATTGGTCCAAAATGAGTTACGTATGCCATCTGTTAGACAGTAGCTCAGACTATCTCTAGGATGCATCTCCATAGGAAAAAGATGGCATAGTCACAAGATGTCTGAAAAATCGTACACAGGGGGAAAACGGGGAGTGTCCACTCTTACAGGGAAAAACGGGGAATGTCCGAGTTTGGGTGCATATTAATGCATCAGTTCTATTGTTTTTAATTTAGTTGGTGTTTTGATTCTACTATGTCAGTAAGCTGTTATTTACATTTACAGTATACATTTAGGTTAATAAAAAGTGAAATAGTATAAAAACCAAACATAATGGGCGATGTCAATGAAGATATGCATAGCATGTATGGAAATAGTGTTTGCACAAAACCCAAGAAAAGAAAGGCCGCATTAAGGAAGTCTTTTCACAACTAAAGAGAAGCACACATGAAGCAGGACCGGACTGCAAATGTAAGCGCATTAAATGCTTTCAAAATTTAATGCTGAGGACAAAATATTTTAAACAATTTTAATAGAATGCAGAGCAATAATGAACAAAATTTTTATTTGTGTGGACTTATTTCAACAACGAATGTAAAACGAAGACGTCCTTGTCAAAATGAAGACGATGCTTCTCTGCATGAAAAATCTTACAGGTATAAAATTAATGTTGTTAGGGATGGTATAGTTAAAGAAACTATTGTATGCTATAAAGCCTTTTTGGCAATACATGGCATAACTAAAAAGAAACTGGAGTTTTTGCAAAGGTCATTGAAAACAGACCTGTTGTTTTCAATGACCTTTGCAAAAACTCCAGTTTCTTTTTAGTTATGCCATGTATTGCCAAAAAGGCTTTATAGCATACAATAGTTTCTTCTCTATTTCCCCTCTAAAGATAAAAGGGGAAAACATTTCGATAGGCCTCACAAAATATCTGACCAAATATATAAAAATGTTATTAAACATATAGCATCTTTTAAGGGACATAAAAGCCATTACACTCTAAATAAATCACAACGATTATATCTTGATGAAAATCTAAATATTACTAAAATGCATGCAACTCTACCCTGAGCAACCTATATCGTATGAGTCCTATCGATCAATTTTTAGTACTAAATTTAACATTTCCTTTGGGTACCCCCGTAAAGATACATGTAGCATTTGCGACGAGTATAAAGCAAAACAAAAAGAACTGCAGCTAAAACTAAAGAATGTTTCGTCTTCATCAGAAGAAATATTGAAAAGCTTACATTTACTAGAGGTAGAAAATACTCTACACAAAAAGAAAGCCCAAGTTTTTTATGATAGAAAGCGCACGCAGAGATACAAATGTCAGCAAGATAAGGACTCTGAAGCAATTTGCATGGATTTTCAAAAAAAATTGCCAATTCCTAATATAACTACGAACGACGTCGACTATAAAAGGCAGTTATCTGTGTTTTCTTTCAATGTCCATATTCTTGCAAGCAATGAATCTATATTTTATGTATTTCCTGAAACAGTGGCTAAAAAGGGAAGCGATGAAGCTGCGTCAATGTTACATCATTTCATAATGAATTATCTTGATAAAGAAATAAAGCACCTACACATTTTCTGCGATACGTGCGGGGGCCGAAATAAAAATTACAATTTGGTTAAATATATGCATTATATCATCCATGAGAAAAAAAGACTACTTTCATTCAAGATAACATTCCCAGTTCGTGGCCACCCATACTTGGAATGTGATCGGAACATGGCATTGCTGAATCAAAAACTTCCTGCAGAATTACCGAGCCATCGGGTGGAAGAATTCACGAAAGCGAGACAAAAACCTTTCACTTTGAAATGTCCTGAAACCAGAGAGGTTTGAGAGGTGTATACATGTAGATGTATAAGTCTTTGACAATAACTCAATCTTGGGCAAAAGTTCTCAGTATTGAGGCATGAGTTTATTTTTATTTTCTTAAGACTATGGCAAAATATTCAAATTATAATAACAAACATTTATAATGCTACAAATTTCTTCTTACTGATTATTTTAATGTAATAGTATTTTTCAAATATTGATCAGGAAGGACATTTCTTAATCATTTTTAAGTTTATTTTGTATGAAGTTGGCAAGTAAGCTGTAAAAATATCAAAATTATTATTAAATAGTTATTTCGTTTTTCTCAAATGTCCCTAGCCTGCTTGTCCAAAAGATTACCTTTGTCTGACAACTCCCGTTCATCTTATCCAGCCATAATATTATTGATATCTCTGAAGTTCTGAGGTAATTGAATATTACAAGTTTTATAAATCCTTGGAGAATAGTATTTTTTATAAAGGATGCTGGGATTCAAGTGTAAAAGTTGAATGTTATTAATTATACGCAGCAATTTCTCGCAAAGCTCCCTCAAATTTAAATACAGAACTCTTAAACACTAAATAATTATAAACGCAATTATTATAAGGCTTTACAATTTACACAGATGTCAAACGCATACAAATAAAGTGCAAACTGCATTACCAACGCCAACCAACCCAATATAACAGAGTTGGCATAATCTGCACCATCTTTTGTTTTGGAAGCATAACTACATTTCACGTAGAAAATCTTGAAGAATCTCAGGACTTGTTTAGGAATTGCACTTTATTTTTTGCAGATTTGCCGTATATAAAAAGTGCCCTTTTAAAATACAACCCATTAAAGAAATTGAAGCTGATATCACTCACCCTCGACTTATATCTTACAGAACCTCTTACAATGGCAGTTGGGAGCAAGGTTCGAATTACCACCAAAAGCTAAACGCGTACAGCACAATTTACAGCCTGGAGAATTCCTTTTCCCGGGCAGAAAATATTCAGGTAATTTTTAAATTTTTCTAATATCGACGCATTTAAGACTAACAATGAGTTTACTTTTCAGATCTTCTTCCTATATCTGATAAAAAATATAAAAGTTTGCAAGATCTTAAACGCTTTTGTTCTGTTGAAGCACAGGAATATTATACCAAATTACCCTTTTCAAAACAAATAGACGATGATGGTCAGAAATATTAAGACTATCGACTGTTGGTGCCCAGATTCGCCCTTATTACAGTTTAATCATTCTGGTTATTATAATACTTAGAATTTAATATTTCTGTTTTCTGTTTATGTTACTAATAGTTTTATTTAACATATTATTATTATACTATTATACATAGCCAATATAACTACATTCTTATGGACATTTCTCCTTTTTAGTTTGAATTTCATGACCCTGTCATCCATTTTGTAACTTTTTTTATTAACAATAAAATATTTCTGGAAATCTGTTTACAAGTGTCTCAATACTCTATCACTGAATACAAACAGGTAATTTGTGAATATATATATTTCTATAATAATCATGTGTATGGTTCCAAACTTTAAAAAGCTTATTCTGAAAAATATCTCGAAGTGACATTTCCCCTTTTTCCCCTGAGGTCTTCAATTTTTCTTTAGGGTCTGTAATTGGCGTATTTTGATCAAAAATAACTTTGGGAGATGTTCTTGGTAAAATTCTCTGTTGGTGTTCAATACCTTTTTTGTGCTCGTATGATTATTACCATAACCATCGAAAATAATTGTGACATTTTTCCCATAACAAATTTAACGTATGTGCTGTAAATCTCCTTCAATGTGCCCTGACTCGTCCATACAATACACGATAAATTATATTTCCGCCATCAATTACATACTCACTCAATGACGACTTTATGGTTTTTCGTTCTCTTTCATCAAATATAGATTAAGGCACAGCCGTAAGTTCAAAGGCAAAAGTCATAGGCAGGTCAAAACAACCTATCTCTCTAGCATGTGTATGAATTATGCGGTTAGGTTTGTCTTGGATCATTTGAAATATTATCCGGCTGCGTTGTATTCGATTAAGTACCGTATTCAATATAATGAGGCTTTCATTTTTTTAACCCTACAGTTTACGATTTAATAACATAAAAAGTAATAGAAAAATCGATACATACCATAGAATATTTTCTGTAGAGAATTTTATTACAAACCTTTTTCTATACTTATGTTTTTTCCCTAAGATAAAGCGTTTAAAAGATATTGTAAAAAAAACAATGCTGTGTCCTTAAAGGGGGTGAGATAGGAGTGACGCTGTATGAGCCACTCTCATTTATTTTCAAAACTGAGTATGGATTTAAGTTTTACCACGCGACACGTACATGATTGAAACGTGATACATAATTGAAACACAAGATAATTTACAAGTGCTTGTTTTTGCCCAATTTGGTCAAGGATTTTAAAAATGGATATATCTAGAGACAGTATTGGAGAATGGATTATATTGTTTATTTTACCGTAATTTATGTCTTCTTTAAGAACTTTCTGCGCACATAAACATATTATTCTTGTCCTCGTCTATTGCCGAAGATTGCTTCATATACTGATAACCAAAATGCACACCGGTGTTCACTCATTATTCAGAAAATATATCCCAGCGCATATCTTGCACCTGATCATGTTAATAAGCACGATGTGAGATTACGTTCAACTTAATCAATAGTCTAGGGTACTGGGGTAAGGAAACAAGTATGATATTAACTTTGTGACAAGGACGATACCGATCTACAACGGTAGGCATTTCATGTGTTAGGTACATACGAATTAATGATATAGTATTTGCAAGGTAAGTTTTCTCACACAGGTGCTCTGGAAATATATGCAAACTTTATTATGATATGGAATTAGATCGAGTATAATGGGTTACTTAATTACGATTTTTAATTTCAGCTACTAAGCAATTTGTTTGGGGTACGTGGGAAACGCACTTTGAAATCGAGAACGGCAAAATAATAGTAATTTCGATGTTTAGCACGTAATTATGATTTTAATGTGATAGGGAAAACCTCAGGCGTTGCAGCTGATGGTCGTAATACTTAAGAATATTTATACAAAGAGAGCATTTAACAAATATTATTTTATTAAATATGTACAACTACTATTATGCTTTTATATATTTTTAGATATCCTGCAAATACCAGTACTTTACATCGTAGTTCTATGCACAGATCCTAATTAATAAAAATAGTAGAGGCCCAAAATTTGATCTTTGCGGTACTCCATAACTGACCAATTATGGAAGTTGAATACTGTTTGCTATTTGATACTACAATAATTTATTAACACCCATATTTATATTTTATTTCTTTACTGTTTTTAGATAAATGCGGTTTTATGCTCAAAATTATACAAAAAACATGCAACTTGCAAATATTTTACATTAAAACTTTGAGTAAGTATATTTTATGAAAAATATACCGATACTTTGTGTAACATTGTCTCTCACGTGGTTCTTTTGATATATGACACGTCACTACTCCAGATTCCTAGTTTCTCTATAAAGGACTGTGCAAATGTGTTGTAGCAGCTATTTATTAGTAGCAACTTTTCCAGAATTATGGAGACAAGGCAAAATTTGTCCTATATTTAAATCAAGGTGACAAACATCAAATCACAAAATATCGACCCATCACGATTTTATCGAATCTGGCAAAGATCTGTCTACGGTGATTTATAGTAGCATAGAAGGCATAATTTCGGACATACAACACGGTTTTATGAAAAACCTTTAGGTATAATCCATAATTAGGTATAATCCATTGATGCAAATCAACAAGTCGACGTAATTTATGCGGGCTTTTCAAAGGTTTTTGACCAGATCGACCACATCATTTTGCAAAAGATTGCTGCTAATGGATTTAGTGACAAGTTGGTTCAGATTTTTAAATAATATTTATCAAATATTTTACAATATTTTGAGTACAAGGGCTCAAGTCACCTAGAATTATTTCTACATCACGGGTTCCCTAAGGTTCCATCTTGGGGCCATTGGCCTTTAATATTTTCATTAATGGCCTAGCAGTGCTAGTATATTCCTGTATTTCTGAGACAAAAATATTAAAAAAACTTTCTTTGAACTTGCTCTAAGGTGTGTTGTTGAGCAACGTAATAAGGGTTCCAGTTATAGATCGGGTAAGGTTTATAGATCGGTACTCGATCGATAGATCGTTTTGATCTTACATAAGAGTAATGTAATAATTTTAAGCATTCTTTGTTTATTGCTTATCGATATTTAATATTTATGTGATCAGGGATGGGTAGGTAGAAAATTATACATATTCTACTATATATTCTACGCGTAGAATATATATTTTTTACACCAATCTATTTTCTACATTTTATACACCAGATAATGTAGAAAATTAATAATTTTTTGTTGTACAAGCTAATTTTTAGTTAAATATTTACTCAGAATAAAAATACACAAGAAAATAATAAGTTTTCAAATGTATATATTCAAAATATACAACGGAAAAATACTCCAGCCAATAGAGACTAAAAAATGGCTTACCTGGAAAAATAGGAGGATTTAGTTTTATAGGCTAACTTTATTTTTTTTGGGTCGCTGAATCTGAATTTTTCACTTCCCACCAAAAAATCTCACCGGAAATACCTTATTATGAAAAAAATGGCGCGAAAAATTTTGTTTTTCAAATTAACTTAATTTTTGTTAATTTTTATAAGAAAATGGCTTGAAATATATACAAAAAAATAAACAAAAACAAAATTTCGAAACGGTTTTTGACAGATCAAACTTACAGGCGCTCTGAGACGCAGGTAGTGCAGTCATTGAAGGTTTTCCGCTCCGAATTCTGAGGATAAATTCTATGTAAAAAAAACTCTAGTTTTTTCGATATATCGATATTTTTTTTAGTTATTCGCGATTGAAAATGTTAAAAATGCATGTTTCTGGACGGTTTTTCGCGAATACCTCGAAAACTTCCGGTTCTTTCCAAAAAGTTTTAAACACCAAAAATGAAGCTTGTAAGAAACCAAAGAGTTGTTTTTTTTTTTTGGTGAATGCGTTAGGTCCAAAATAAAGGGAGTTATGGCCCGTTGAAGAAGACTTTTTTTTGCAACAACTTATTTGTTCGAAGTAACCAACGTTAAATAAAGGAAAACTGATGTATTTTTCGAGAAAAACTTATAGTAGAACATTTTTTGTAGTACTTGAAAAGATCTTTAAAATGAGAACCGTTACTTTAATATTACGTTATAACTAAGCGAGATACGATGCAAAAACGGTGAGCCGCTCACATTTTTTAGAAAAAATGAGCGTTGACAGTGGATATTGATCGGTATCCCTTTTCAAATTACTTTATTTTAGAATCACTCACGTAATCCAAAAGTTTGGCAGGGTTAGACTACGTATTTTTCGTAAATTACATATTATACAGTAGACGAAATTGAACGATCAATGAAAATGAAGGGCAATGTTCAAGGAAATGGACTTGTGCAAAATCATATTTTTTTCCAAGAATTGAGGTCTTCCAGCCATTTTAAAGTAGGTATGTTACGTAATTAAATTACAATATTTACAGCCGATGGAATACGCGACATGGCGTATTCCATCTTATTGAAAACGCTTTTATAAAGTCAGAGGATAGTTAAAAGATGTCACTAATGATTCTTTGTCCGGTTTTATTTTCTACATAATGTTCTGTACATGTAGAAAAATGATTTTATACGTAATTTCTACATACATGTAGAAAAATAATTCTCTACGTGTCGTTACCCAACCCTGTATGTGATTTACAAAACTGATTTCAGAATCAAAGTGTATGCCTAAGTCTTTGATTGTATTTAGTCGTTCTATCTAAAGTTGTCATTAACTGTGTAGTTATAATTAAAATAATTTTTCTTTTTCGTGTAAGTTTCTTACTTTACATTTGGAAACATTGATGCCTACTTGATTAATTGAATGGGGTTCAATTCGCAGTGTAATATCCCTTAAGCAATTAATTTATTTTAGACAGTTATCTATTTACTCTACAAAGACGAGTTATCATGTAACAAAGCCATTCGAAATTCCCAAGGCAGTATCTATTGGGTTGTAAAATTTACATCTGCAAAACATTGCACAGTGCACATCATACACACTTCCACAACTATTGAATTTTATTAGGTTAGATAGGTACCATAACAAAGGCAAAACGAAATATATGTATTGCTGCAGGAATCCCCCAATACATCTACCAAATATTAATATAAACGGCGGTCAGATTGAGAGCGTCAGGACATTCAATTTCCTTCACACCAAAACGACCAATAATGGTAACGTCCAAGATGAAATAAGCGCAAGAATCCTAAAACGAAATAAATGCTATTATGCCTATTTAAAATTAATAAGAAACAGCATACTAAATAAAAAATCTAAGATCACAATCTATATCTATATTATAAGACCAGTAGTAACCTATGGATGTGAAACTTGGACACTAACAAACAACGATGAAAATCAATTGAGAATATTTGAGAGAAAGATCCTTAGAAGAATATACGGCCCAGTGCATGAAAACGGTATGGGGAGAATAAGAATGAATCATCGATGAATGATCGAAATTGATGCACTTATAGAAGGAGAGGATATAGTAATATGTATAAAAAGTCAAAGGATAAGGTGGTTAGGACACATATACAAGATGGAGGGAGAGAGAAATGTGAAAAGAATCCTTGAATGGAAACCTCAAAACACAAGACCGAAAAGGCGACCCAAGAAAAGGTGGATAGACGATGTGGAGGAAGACCTAAAAACTCTAAGAATTGGACACTGGAGGAGAATAGCGGTAGATAAAACCAGATGGAGGAACATAGACGAGCAAGCCAAAACCCCCCAAGGGTTATGAGGCAAAAGAAGAAGTAAGTAGGTACCATGGGTTAGGCTGATGGCAATAAACTAGTAGGTAAACTATTCAAATTACTGTCAGTCTCGTTATTACGGTTCATAATCGCATCCCAATGCGCGGTTGCCGTTGTTCTAAAGCCGTTTCAGATAGAGGTCCCATATCACGGTTTATGATCATGCCGATTTGAGTTAGAGAATACCGATTTGAGAATGAGAGGGATGCGATAGATGTTGTTCAATCCGATTTGTAACTATTCTATTCGACGAGCATTTCTATTCAAATTACAGAATAGGACTGAATTTGTATATTGCCAAACAGATTCGTATAGGTATGTACCTATGTCTTATAGTAGAAGTACCTACCATTGTACAATGTTTTCACAGTAGATAGTAGATAAATGTGTTTCTAAAAATGTCCATGATGAAATTATCCTCAAACAGCAACACGTCCGCAGCTTACAATCATCAGGTATACTTCTGCAAACATGTGTATTCATTCGCAATATGTACTGACCTTAGTCAGGGTCAGTACATATACGTACGTACGTAATTAAATATATCCCGTAGATTTTTAATTATGATATAAAAATAAAGAATCCACCTTGCAAATTAAACACAAAAACTGGTTATACTAATAACATTTAATATATTAATTTGAGGGCATAAATAAGGATCTGCCTTGTAAATGCATGATAAATGTAACGTATTATAGGTAGACTATAAATAATTGTTGAATATTGATGAAAAGCCTATACCTATAGCCGATGGTATGGCTATACCTACGCGGTCTGACCAAAAGGCAGAAGCTTTACAATAAACTTACAGGTTGTAGTCGTTTCTCAATTATAAATGTGAGAACACAAGGTATCCCGTTTGTTTATGGGGCGTATGAATGAGGTCCTGTTTACAAGGCAGCAAGTTTGCTGGAGTTTGTTTTCATCTCGGTAACACAGGCTACACTCACCGGCACCGTGGAGCAGTTGAATCGTTTTAAACATGCTTAAAATTTAAACACTTTGTGATGTTGTATAATTACATATATCTTAAACACAAAAAAACAACATGTTTTAAGTAATCTCTGCTAACAATTGAATAATTTGAAAAACGAGGACGAAAAAACACAAATGACGGAGACACATTTTTTATAACGGGTGTTGCCCTCACGTGCTCCAATTAATCCATGGATTCTGCTCGGCATGCCTAAAATTAAGAGGCGAATATCCTCTTGAGAAATAAGTTCCCATACCTTCAAAAGAGCTTGTTGCAATTGATTTAAGGTTGAAGGAGTAGGAATACGACTTCGCATCCTTCGTATAAGCATGGTCTAAACATGTTCAATTGGGTTTGTATCTGGAGTTAACACTGGCCATTCCATAGCAAGAATGTCTACATATTTAAGTACTGTCGAGTAATTCTCGCGGCGTGAGGTCTGGCATTATCGTACATCAGAAGAACGTGATTTTCAATAAAATCAACATAAGGGACAACAAAATCTTGGAGAATTTCATGGAATGTATTTTTTTAGAAGAAAACGCAATCGCATCTGTCAGATTTCTCAAAATAATAAAAACAAAGCATTGCTGGTCATGGGTTCATGGAGGGTCCAATACAAATGCAGTTCTTCATAAAGACATAGAAAATGTTATCTAATAATGTAACGAATATCAAAATATAAGCACACACGAATACCAAAATAACCATTGTGTCTAACGACAACATCTACTTCTCCATTTGATAAAGAATTTCTTGAGTTAGCATGTCCTTTGGTAGTAGATAACAACAATATCCGTCATATAATGACCATACAACGTGATTTCAGTAAATTTATAGAATATTATCATCCAATACCAGTGGTGGTGATTTTGTGGGATCACCAGGTAGCGGGTAAACCACCCATGAATGGAGACACAGTCTCTATTAATTTATTTCACTCAGTACATTATCACATAGGCGCAGCGAGATGTAAAACGTTCAACGCTTAAGTGCTTACTTGCTTCGACGCATCAATGCCTCAAAGCATTAATTCATCAATTCTTCTTGTGACCTAATTACACTAGGTCCAGGTCAGTACAATGTGTGCGTGACCCAGTTTCATTTAGTTGTTATAATAATAGTTGTTTATTAAGTCGACCTAGACCTTAAATATCCCATTCAGCATATTATTGTTTTATATACCTGACATTGTTTATTCACTTATGCCGGAATGGTAAACATAATAAGAATTAGTTAATTTGGGTAATATGGCACTATACAGATAAGAAAACATAATGTGGCGCGTGTTTTGTGGCATTTGTGATTTTTTATATTACTTACGTTATGGTATTCCATAAGGTCTAGTTACAGATCATGGTAAAGAATTTATGTCCGATATCTTTCAAAGAACTTTTCAACTCGTTACAAATAGATCGACTAAACTCAACAGCGTACCACCACGAAGCATTAGGCGCAATAGAAAATATATAATAAGCAATATTTGGGTGTATTTCTAAGAGCATAGGTATATGTATACAGAATACAACATGGAGCTCATGGGTATCATATCGATGTTTTAGTTTTAATAACACTGTACATAATGAAACAAAATACACACATTACGAGCTAGTATTTGTAAAAATTAGTAAGATACCTTTAAACATTGGTAAAACCGTAAAACCGGTTTTAGAAATATGGCGAATATCCGCGTGAAGTGAAATATTGAATAAAAGTACCTAGCAAGGGGAATTTAGTTGTATGAAAAAGACTTAAGGAGATCAAAAAGTATGACGAAAACATCTATACAAAATAAATGAAAACATAAGAGAAAATAAATTCTTAATAAAAAATTACGCGAATTGCAGTAAATTAGATACAAGTTGGTTAAATGGGAAATAAGTTTCCTATTTTAATTGATAATAAAATTATACATTAAAGTCAAAATTGTTCGACAAGTTTCGTGGATTTTTTACGTATTGTAAAAAACGTTGTTAATTTTAACGATATGAAAAAAATTGAAAGTTTGTGTTGTAAATGAGATTCCTTATAATATGCCGCCATAAAATTTACAATATATCGTTTTGTGTCTTCAGATCTAACTTCATTTATTTTTCTTAATACGGACCTGCTTTTTTTATTTCAATTTTCATAGCTTGTACAAAACTAAATACAATAATATGTTACACTTGATCACAAAGTTTTATAAAGTCAATGTATATAGAATATTGTACAAGCTAAAAAAAATTTTTTTTCAAAAAAAAAAGAAATACCTATTACCCTATTGCAAAAACCCCAGAAGGGTATCGAGTGTGATTTTTTGGATGGAGAGTCAGGAGACAACCCTGCATCGACCCTGAAGAATCACCTTGTCCGCATTTTTTTTGCACCCCCTAGGAGACCGTCAAATTTTACTGTATCAACTTAAATAGATTTGTGATTTTTGCAGAGTTGATGCTAGGGAAAATCGTCATTTCTCCCGTAATACGTGATAGATGGTAGGAAATGTAAGTTGGAACAGTGCGATCTGAGTAGTAGAGTTCAGTAGGTGTGAAAAATAAGTAATTAACGCGGAAAAACTCACTATAAGCCAGGAAAATGTAAGTGTCATGTAATATCTGTATAGACGAAAATTGGAAATGTACCTACTTATTTAGGTCGACGTATATGCGCTATAAGTTGCAGAAAAACATAGGATTTGCATTGCTTGCAGTAAATTAAGGATATTTTTTGCTTTGTCGCGTAATAGAGTGATAATTACCGCATAGGCGTATCTAGGTAGGGTACATAAGAGGTATTTAAGATGGAAGTCTAAAACGTGAAGTGTAGCATTAACTTGTGCTAGGAGTTATTATTTTTATTACCTAATAAAATTATATAATTAATAATTCACTTAATATAGTAGATTTTTAAACGTTTGTTTTGGTTTTTCTGAGAAATCCTCCCCCCCCTCTTAACTCAGTTTCAGGGCTGCGCCTAAGAAAATAATCCCTAAAATCCACGCATATAAACCGTGGTCGGATTTGCGTGTACCTTCTTCCGCTGTTTGTCACGTTACCAACTAAATTTAAGGGCCCAGTAGATGTTTTGGGGTAGTCTAACTTAGTGGTAGTAAATTTGGTATCTACAATCTGTTGATAATATCCGACTATAATCATATATTACCTGGTGGCGGCGCTACCTCTTTATCAAAAACCGACCCCTTAGGTAAGGCAACGCCGCCGAAGTTTTAGCAGGACGCGACTTCGGGGTGCCCACCTTTGACCCTAAGGGTGTGCGCGTTACAGGAAACCATGCTCGTTTAATACCAATTAATAATTGTAATTTTCATAACCATTATTGCAAAATCTACAATGCTACTCTGAGAGCAATCAAATATTAATAATGTTTTCAAGGCGTTAATTTTAATTGGCTCTGATTTACGGGAAATCTGATGTCGCGGTAGATATTTGTGCGGTGTGATTTGGGTCGGTACCCAGGCCCATCCGTCCGCCGGAGCACAATGTAAATCACGACAGCATGTGGTCCATCTGTGATCTCCCGAGACCTGCTTCAATAATTTGTCCAGCGCGATCGTAAACAAACGGCTTTAGTCAGTATCCAGTAGTGTGAATCGGTTTACTTGTGTTCATCCTACTAAATGTTTTATACCTCTGCATTTGGCGACTGCACGAATGTCGAATATCGAACATCATTTGCTGATGTTTGATATATCGTATTAGTTTTTATTGCTATCTGCTAAGGACTAAGGGCCGGATTATCCATAAGGCAATATAGGCAGCTGCCTAAGGGCACCGACTGCTCAGGGACCTTCAGCAACGAACAAAAAAAACAACAATTTTTCAACAGTAAAAACAGTCAAAATTATCAACAGTAAAAACATAAGAAGGTTTTTTTAATCGGATAAATTTGCCTTTGTAATGAAATAATTTTGGCAATCAATAATTTTATAAGAAAAACTGACCGGAAAAAATAGCGAGCCTCCGCTCTCACTATTTTTTCATGAGCGTTTTTGTCAAAATTTTGAATTAAAAAGAAATGTATCCATAGAAGAAAGGCTCTAGTGTTTTTGGCAAGATAAATTAACGACAGAATATGTAAACGAACAACAACAATAATTAAACCAGAACCGAAAAAAAAATTAAAAAATTTCGTGATGGAGGTGAGGTATATTCGTGATATTCAAAGTGTTGCAAAAAAAGGGTTTCTAATAAAAAATAAAGTACATTTATTAAATAAAACGATATTCTGGACATTAAAGTACAATAAACTTTAAATTTTTTGAAACAATAAATAGTAAAATACGTAAATAACGTTAACTTTTACCACTTTTCAGCAGTTACATCAGTGACAGTGGCATCACGCGTCACGCTCGGCTATGTAACGCTCCTGCGGGTAAAGTTGGGTAATGCGCGCTTTTAAAGCATTTCAAAGACCCGTATTGTGGTAGAAACAGTGTGTAAAACCTTTTTGGTCAGTGCGGTATCGAGTACACGCCCAAAACCCCGGAAAATTCGTAAAAAAAAACAAATTAAAAAAAATTTCACGTACAAAAATGGACACAGGCCCTGAAAACAGCACCAAAATTGAAGACGTGTGCAAACTTGCAAGGAAGAGACATATCACTGAGCAAGGTACGTCCTTCACGCACCCTTCAACAACCAAGAAACCAAACATTACAGCTACAAAATCCGCTGCGAAAATAAAAACGCAAAACAAGTTCCAAAAGCCTGAACACGGCAGGCAAAACCAAAGATAACTAAATACCTGATACCCGCACCGGCCAAACTAGCAAAGATACTGAGCCCGAGGAAGGAGAAATCGAACCAAAAGTCCAACCGCACCCAATGATTGTTCATGGGGCCTTCGACAACCACAAGCGGATGACCGAATACTTAAAAATCAACCTGAAATGCAAATACCATTGGAAACGAGCAATCAATCCGACCATTTTATATACTGAAACGTTCGAAGACTGGCACACATTTATGGAAACTTTTAAGCAAGGCAATCTAGCATATCATACCCCCAAAAGAAGTAAGACCCACGCATTCGTCCTGCGTGGACTCCATCAAGACGGTATAAGTAGGTACCGAAGATATTAAAATGGAATTGGAACAAAGCTACCAGTTGAAGATAACAGCAATATACAAGATGAGCGATACAAAATACAACAGTTATATGGTAGTAACCGACAGTAGATACCTACTGTAACACCATAGACGTCTTAATACAAGAGACAGAATTGTTTACATTTTTGGCCGATCGTTCCATCCTTATCGTCCGTCTTTTTCTCCCAAACGGCACGTTTGCCAGGCTTACTGTGAAATTCACTTGAAGTCTTTGAATACCGTAAGAGATGTTCAAATAATTTGACAATTTCAACGAATCTGATTCATTTTAAGACTAAAATGTTATTTGAAATAGCTTCTTGGCAAAGGTAATCTATTGTATTGCCTTATTGCGTTAATAATATACGGTGAAAACCATAGACAACCGAAAATGTACTGTGCCTTGAGATATAAATCTCAACACCGGCGACGTCGTTTGATGAATTTTACTCGAGTTTTACTACAATCAATGGAAAGAAATTTGCGAGGTTGCCGCAACGCTGCCTCTTGTACTTTTATTTTATTCTTAAGTGTATTCCACGAATCTTTGTATTTATTGCGATTCAGGTGAACAATAAGTGTGTAACTATGGTGCATTCTTGTATAGTTTGTTACTTTTCATCGGTAAGTAATTTTAAGGTTACCTACAAGTTTTAACGGCTTGGCTTGGCCAGGGGCGGCGTTGAAACTAAAAATGAACTTTTTATATTGCTGCAATAATTAATCAATAATTATTTCATTAATTTTTATTATGTAATTTATATGGTACATAATCAATGTGCGATATTTAAAATTATTTTTATTCGGGTGATGCAAAATGCCATTTTCATCTCCATCTATGTATGTTGATGAACTACTGAATGACCACCATATTCAATTGGTCAAGTTGGTATTGAAAACATTTTCCAAATATGTATTTATTATGAAACAAAAAAAATAGAAAACAATAGGCGAAATAGAATAAGAAGTTTGAATACAAAACGCATATTATTTAGGAATTAATATATTCAAGATTCAATAATTATAGTAGGTTTGATTAACAAAGTTTGATTTACTGTGTTGTTTGTATATAGGACATGAAGTTTGTAAATTTTAGAAACTTGTGATTTTTTTAAAGAAACTGTTTTTTTTAAAGAACTTCTAAAGAACTTTCTTTAATATGTTCAGTCTATAGAATTTGAAAAAAATGTTCCTTTTATTTTATTATTTATATTTATAGTAGTTCATGTTGACTTTAGTATGATATACATTTATGAATTTTGTAAATCCCAAAAGTATGTTAAGATTTTATTTTATTTTATTTTACTAACTAACTCATTCATTAAAGATAAGTAGACACGCCACTGGATGGGCTTTGATCACACGAAGTGGCGTTGCCGAAAGGATACCTGCCTCCATTTTCTCTCTCGCACTCATTGCAGTTTTTAGAACAATAATAGATCGGCTCTTCCAGCGTTTTATGAATGAATCGTTGGGTCTCTCCGTATTAATATGTCTATGTGTAACACTGAAACATCTTCAAAAAACAGTAAAGGTCATCGAGTACAATGCCGTCCGATGGGAGCGCCATATAAATCATTATCCAGTGCATGATGTGGCAACTCATATTGTCGAAGTGGTTACATTAATTCGCAGCTATCAGACCAGGAAGGGCGCCACTAGATTGATACTTGCTATAGCAACGCCGACATTACCGACTTTAATTTTGAATTTTGTGATATCGGCATCGTTTTGTTGTCTTGTTCATAGGTTAGTTTTGTTATACCCATGTAGCGTCGGCGTTTATCGTTTTATTTCTTGCTTGCGGTATCGTTTATTCCTGTGTTCATTTATTACGTGGTACTTAGCTAGTGAAGTGTTAAAATTAATTTAATATTAAATGGCTGTCATAGTTTTCTTCTTTTAACACAATGGGTGTGAGATTGTGTTGTGTACCTACCCGGGTGTGTTTATGAAGGTAAAATCGAGGTGCCTTAAATTTAAATGTTATTGCTATAAGTAAGTGTATTATAATTATATAGGTAAGGAGCGTTTACATCTCCCACATCCCGTAAAGGAAGAAATGATAATACGAAAAAGGTTATTTGTCATTAGTGGAGCATTTGAAAATATGGACCTGCTTAATGTTTATCAAAAGAAACGTATTTGCCAATGCCATTTCTCAGACATATCTTTTATTCCTGAAGGAAGGAAAACGACGAATGTACGAATGCTGTCCTATATTTTGTTATTTGAAAATCTTAATTTTAAATTGTAAATAAAATATTGCATTACAGTTTTATGTTCAATAAGTTTTTTAGAACAATAATAATTGTGGTATGCTGATTATACCTGCTTGATCAAGATGTGTACTATTTTAAATAAGAATTTTGACCTATACTTAAATATATTTTATGAAACTTATATCGAAAATAGTAAATACCATTTAATAGTAATAATTATTGTTATATATAAAGTATTACATATACATTTTCACACCATAGCATACATTTTTGTTATCGTATGAAAATGTTAATTCGACAAAACTTACTTCAGTTTATATATTGTAATTATTACTATTAAATCGTAGTTACTATTTTAGATACAAGATTTATCAAATATAATTTAAATATGGTGCAAAATTCTTATTTCAAATAATACCATTTTTGATCAAGCATGTATAATTTGTATAACCAGTAGCAGCACCCTAAATTCATAACCTGAAATTTTAAACGAACCGCCAAACGTCAATAGTTGAGCGGCCAGACACGGTAAGGCGCTAGTATCGCTGTACCAGTTAGATATTAGGGAGAAGGCCATCTATCCCTATATAAATATATTAATCTATGATCCAGTGCCACCGCTGCGAAAGATGGGGGCACGCCACCTCCAACTGCCACGGGGAGCCGAGATGCCTGAAGTGCAGCAAGAACCACCTCACAAAGGAATGTGACAGGAAGGACGATATATCAGAAGGTTCCGTCTGGTCGGGTTACCGTCCATTTGTTTTCCTCTCTGTATCGAATTGAATTGAATTGGATTGAATCGAATCGACTGCTGAAGTGATGGTCCGTCGCAGTACTTACTAACTATGAGTAGGTATTTTGGAGCGACATACAGTGGGGCCGCATCTAGCGCCGGTTGCCTGAAGCATCTATGTCACGGGCGTGTACGGTCAACGTGTATTAACGGGTGCGGTGTATTGTGAGTTGTGGTAATATGGGCGGACGGTTACAGTATATATTTTAAAATTCGAAAATTAACAGTCTTCAGTTCTATCGTGTGGTCATAAGCACACACCTAAATTTATTGTTATAAATACTAACAACACACTGTGAATCCTACAAAATCAAGTACAGGGAGGCCAAACATTGTCATCGAGGAAGACGTAAGGATTTCCAACGTTAGCCAATACCTTGACTTTCAGAACACAACGATTTACCAAAAATCAGCAGAAACAAACCGGCAAGTTCTAGCAGATCACATTATTTATTGGCGAAGAGACAACCTACGATCAATCGAAACTTAAGTGAAGAAATAATCAGTATTTATCTTTTTTGATAGATCAACAGCTGCTGCTGGCGGATGATGCGAGTGCATCGAGAATTTACCAGCGGGAATGGTTCTACAAGAACCGAGGCGTTAGAAGATTGAGAAATCCGACGGTAAGGTTTAGTTGTAAAATAAGTATTAAATTTTATTCATTGTTAAGATACTTACATTACATTCAAACACGTAACAATATATTTTTTAAACCGTAAAATCTGGGTCGCTCAAATGCAATGTTCATTTATTTAAAATAATCATAAACATAATTATAACTCTTCCGATGAAAACATGATCACGCCTAGTTCCTTGCACTTGACCATTTGCATTTTAAAGTGATCCGTTAATATTGAAAGAATGATTATCGTATCGAATGATGTTGTTTTCAAGGGAAACGTACGCCTCAAATTTATATAATTTATATGCCCGGGCGCTGGGAGAACGGAAAATATGTTTATCGAGACGTCTTACATCATGTACTTTGATAATTTAATGGTTTTCAAACATGTCTCGTGTTTCTTACGGATCGCCGTTCATTTCCAGTTTGTAAATATATTTACGTTCTCCTTCAACATTCGCGTTGGTAGCCTAAAGTATGGTGATAGACAAGCTGTCTGTATAATAATGTTTTGCATATTTTAAACGGTAAGGGAGATGTATACAACTATATACGATAAAGATCTGATTTAAATACAATTTGGACACAAGTCTACAGTATTTATTCTGAATGTTTTGCATATATCAAATCTAAATTGTGTATATGATATCCAATCCAACTTGTGATTAATTTCATTATGTGCAAGGCCACATATATTTTTTTCGGAAACTGATATAATTGTGTGTCATCTGCATATGCATGAAAGGATATATTTATATGGTTTAGAATCTCAATTGTGTACACAAATAATAAAGAATAGCAAATAGACCCCTGTGGGACCAGTATATAACACTTATATACTTTTATGGAGAATAATTAAGGTGTATAGAATTTTATAGAGGAACGTAGATATAGGAGCATGACTTGGAAAACTTCGGCCTTTCAAGAGAAGAATTAAATTTATTTTTTTTAATAATAACAGAAGATTTTTAGATAATGTTTAGTTTTAAGAGCATTATGTACTATAAGCGGCCATATTGAAATTAGTAAATTCAGTAAACTTCTAATTTTGGGCTCAATACTTGGCATAATGAGTCTATTTTGACAAATAGCATTAGAATTAAAGTTTACACGGTTGTGTAAACTTGTAAAAAAGTTATTCACTTTTGTCCTTTGTGTAAAACCATTATAGTGCTTTCGTTTGATATGCAAACTAATGGAATGCGGTGCTCAAAGTTACGCACAAGTATCCTAATATAGGGAATAAAAAAAAATAATCTTATCATTCTCGTAGAACAGAACAGCTGCCCATAACTGCATGGCGGAAAGGGCAAATTAAAGACTGGCTGGAAGAGAGAAACATTGAACACGATGATTCACTACTTAAAGCTGATTTGTTGACACTGGCAAGGCAACATTTTCAAGCTTTCAAGAAGTATGTAGTGAATTAAACGGCCAAAGCAAGAAGAATGGAGGTAATTCGATAGCCTCCATATCACTGCGAACTGAACCCAATTGAGCTTATTTGGGCGCAAATAAAAGGGAAAGTTGCTAGCGAAAATATAACATTTAAGTTAGCTGATGTGAAAACACTTCTCAATGGTGCAATCAAAGAAGTAAATGCGGCCAACTGGATACAATGTATAAACCATGTGAAGAAGGTGGAATCAAGAATGTGGGATCTCGATATTATGATGGATAATCCGGATACTCCCGTTAAACCAGTCATAATATATGTAAATGAAGACAGTAGTAAAAGTGACTTATTTTCAGATAGTGAATGTGATGTGCATTTCTGTTGTGAGTTTTTGTGAAGAGTGAGTGAGATAAAATGTTTCTAAATAATTTGCCATTCTATCTATCTATTCTATCTAGTTGCCATTTCTATATTCCGATTTCTACTTGTATAAATGACTACGCATGTCTCATTGACCATTTTAAACTCTTAGATTATTTGCATAACAACAGCGCTAAGTATGGATAACTTTAAAATAGCAAATTACCCAATTTTTTATATAATAACAATTTATCAGATGCTAAGTGTCATATTTTATCAAATTTCCTGGAATTTTTCAATTTTCGATAATAATATAATTTACTAGAATGGCAACCAACCAGCATATTTTTGATTTACTCATAAATAATTTAGAGTGTTCGATTTATCGTATTTATGCACTCTTATTTTTATTACAATGACTGTATGGCACGAGAGAGCTGACTATTTTTAGCTCTTATGGCTCTTATAAGCATTATGACTTTCGTAAAACCGACTTTCTAGGTCTCTATAATACATACAATGTTTGATATCAACTGGACGGATTTAAATATACACGCAGATATTGATGGGGCTTGTAACAATTTCTATCGTTTTATCTTTACTGGATTTTTTTCTACTAAAATGTACGTAAATAAAATTTATACGAACTTTTTATACGAATTTTGCAAAACACTATGATTGCTGCTATTGGATTTAGTGAAAAGTTGGTTCAGTATTTTTAATCATATTTATCAAATAGTTTACAATGTGTTGAGTAGGCTTCAACTCACTTAAATTTATCGCGACATCAGGATATCCCCAAGGTTCTATCTTGGGGCCATTGCCCTTTAATATTTTCGTTAACGACCTCGTAGTACAATTTAATATTAAATCTCTCTTATATTTATTTTATTACTTGAAGCTGTTTAGTATATATATTTTGTGTTTTCCAAAATTCATGTCAGTAATATCGTAAATAAGTACGATTACTTATTATTTTTACATTTGTTTATTACTTACTATACTATCTATATATATATATATATATATATATATATATATATATATATATATATATATATATATATATATATATATATATATATATATATATATATATATATATATATACACACTGCGCAACTTATTTAACGCACAACCAAAAAGTTAACTCAAATTTGACGTTATGTATTTTCGACAATTTTTGTTCGTTTTGGTCGATTTTTTTTCAAATTGTAGGTTTTTCTCCTAGGAATACCACTGTCTTAGTTGTTTTGGTAAAACGAATGATTTTGATATTATACCAGGTGCTATAAAAATGTTATGTTTTTTTCCGAAATTTCAAAGCATCCTGTGGGCAAGTAACTTGCAAAGGTATTGCAAGTTATTGCAATTATAGCCAATTTAAAGCCTCATGTTTTTTCTACATTTTCTTTTTTTATTCATTTGTTTATCTGTGTTACTTCATAAAATATCCAATTTTTGAGTTGACGTGATTTTTATTAAATTTATTAACTTTCCTTTTTGTCAAGTGCTCATTATTTATTACTCATTATACTGGTTCAATGCCTCATTTTGCGTTCTGTTTTCCTTGATATCTTATATTTATTGAGAGATTCAAGGTGTTTTAGAAGAGAAAAAGGTCTTAAAAGGACAAAAACTCAAAAAACATACCATAGAAAACATAGAAAAATGGATTGCTTTAATCAATAAAACAACGAATAACAGGAAACAAAACAAAAGCAAATAGAGAATTAGTATCTGGTGTTTCCACCCCTTCCGCGAATGACCTCCCGACATCTTTGGTTCATACTTAAAACCAAAGTTCTGATTAGGTTCTGATCTAGGCCATTCCATAATTCGACTAGGCGTCTTTCCAATTCTTGTAAATTTTGGCGTTGTCGTCCCTCACTTCGTAACCGCCGACCGATAAAATCTCAAACATGTTCAATGGGGTTAAGGTCGGGGCTACGGGATGGCCAGTCTATGTGATCAATTCCTACTTCTTCAAGATAATTTCTCACGATAAGACTCGTGTGGGGACGCGCATTGTCTTGCATAAGTAAAAAATTGGGTCCTATATAGGGGGCATAAGGCAAAACATGTGCTTCAAGAATGTCTGTGATGTATCTGTCAGAATTGAGATTTCCATTCACAGTTACCAAGTCCGTTCGCCCAGTCAAAGATATTCCGCCCCACACCATGACGGATCCACCTCCATATAAAGTTGTGTGCAAAAAATTACATTGACTGTATCGCGCATCGGGTCTTCGGTAGACGCGATTACGTCTGTCACAATTATACAAACTGAACCTTGACTCATCAGTCCAAAGAATACGTTCCCAATCTGCTTCCATCCAATTAACATGCTCATTGGCAAAATTCAATCTGGCTCTTCGATGATCTACTGTTAATGCGGGTCCTCGAGCAGCAATCCTGGGTCTTAAATTTGCCTCCCTCAGTCGTCGGCGTACAGTTTGAACGCATATGAGTGGACCACCTGCGTCTTGAAATTGTGCTCTTAAATGTGTTGCAGTTATAAATCGTTGTCTTACAGCATTTACTCTTAAAAAGCGATCCTGGATAGCAGAGGTAACACAAGATCTACCTTGACCGGCCCGTCTGGAATGTTCTCCTGTTTCCGCGTACCTTTGAATTGCTCTCGCTATAGTTGTGTGAGACACTCCCAACCTTCCAGCTATGCGTTTGTAACTTCACCCTTCACCATGTAATGTAGCTGCCTCAACACATTCATCACGAGTTAAATTTCTGGTTTGGCGTTCCATTATTCACTAATTATTGCTGGACTGTCAACAAAAAACTAATGACACAGTTGTCAGTTTATGACGTGTAATCTTCGATTTCCATAACTTGCTAGCTGTTTGAGTTGTCCGATAAATGCATGTCATGTGAATAAAAGCATATGGTGTTTCAAAACGGTGTATTTCATGAAGTAACAGAGATAAACAAATGAATAAAAAAAGAAAATGTAGAAAAAACATGAGGCTTTAAATTGGCTATAATTGCAATAACTTGCAATACCTTGTATAGCCCACAGGACGTTTTGAAATTTCGGAAAAAAACATTTTTATAGCACCTGGTATAATATCAAAATCATTCGTTTTACCAAAACAACTAAGACAGTGATATTCCTAAGAGACCTACAATTTGAAAAAAAATCGACCAAAACGAACAAAAATTGTCGAAAATACAACGTCAAACATTTGTGGAGGGTTTATCTTAGGATAGTAGCAATAAAACGACTGATTAGATTACTTGAGGTTTCGGTCCCTTTCTTGGGCCTTTTTCAAAAGAGTATTTTATTTTGTGACATATTTGACATAGGCAAAAATGACAGTTTTAATTAATTTTTAAGGTTACTAGACTGTTCGATTAGTATCATAGGGGATATAATTTTCTCTGACATCACTTGTATTTGTGTGTTCCGCGTTTCAATTTGTATCATTTGGTTACTCGAGGTTTGCAGCCCTTTGAATGACGGAATACTTAAATAAATACATAAATAAACAAATAAATAATACTATTTTCACACGTTGAAATGTAATTGCGGCGACACTCCCATTGCTAGATGTAGCTAATATGTTTATGAAGATACAGAATGCTCACAAATGTTACACCCTTTTTTATTACCCCTGAACACAATCGCTGTTTTATGTATCCGCTGCGAAACATTTTCGTCAACATCAGCAATTCCCAACTTAATCCCGCTCTAATTAAAACTTTTATGTGTTACCAACTAGCGGATTTTTATTAATAATTAGTCCCCTGCAGATATTAGAGCAGATAGGCTATTTTGAAGCGACTTATTAAGACATTTGGCAGTCCTAAAAAATGTCAGCAATAAGTGCAGCTGCATTTTCGAAATATTCCCCGATCGAAGAGCTGCATTAATAATAATTGGTATCGGGATTCGCGATGAGCATACATATAACGAGGGCTCGCGAAAAAATATCTTGTTCCTCGTGTGTCCAGCTGTCACGCGCAGACGTTACATCGTCCCTGATCAACGCGATTAAGGTCTAATTAATATTCTATATTATTAACTGATAATCCGGATATTATGTGATGGATATAATTTATTATATTACCAGTCGTAGGTACGCATAAAAAGTTAATTGCAACCTACAGTATTTATAGGCTGATAATGATAGGTGGCGTTTTGATTATAATCGCGTCTATAGCGAGGTTTGGTAATTAAATTAGGCTACTTGGCCGTAGATTAATATGTAGGTAGCCAGAACAACAATACATGCAGTATTTGGGGGGAAAAGGACTCCATGCAGGAGCTTGTGAAGAACGTATGCATGTTGAAAGATATTGGCATAGGTATGCTATATTTGCCAATCGATATACGTAGTCATTCTGCATTACTGTTAAATACAATAAATGAAATGAACACATATACACATATATACACATATATTTATATACATACATACACATATACATACTCACGTATACATATATACCTACAGACACATACATATACAGTGCGCGACACTTGATTACTCTCACCTAGTAATTTGGTCTAGTTTTCTTTAATGGTCTAATTATCTACAATTGTGGAATTTTTTTAAAGCAAATATTTGAATTTTTAATGCGACACTTGATTACTCTCATTAACTTTTTGAGTTCCTAGATGGTTAGGTACGTACGGTAAAACACAAAAGCATGTCACTTGTCAGGGGATTGACAATAATTGATAATAATTTGCACGTGGTAAAAGCGTTTGATATTTATATGGGACGTGGCAGAACTTTATATTTGGAAGAAATAGGACGCATTCAAGCTTTTCAACAGGAAAATTATTCAAATCGAGAAATTGCAAGAAAAATCGGACGGGGCCCATAGGTAATCAATGCTTATTTAAAAGCTATCGAAAACTATGGCAATAATCGCACTTCAACTTCAGCAACCTCAAGGGAACGTCTCGTCGTGTAATTCTTCAAATTACATCCAATTCTTCGTCTACAGCTAGATTAGGGATCGAAGTGGAAGTAATGCGTCCGTTCGAACCATTCAAAGGATACTAAAGAAGTGCTTAAACTTAAGAAGACGAAAACTACTCAAGAAACCTTTACTTCTCGCACGTCATATGCAAGCACGTTTAGAATTTTCACGTAATCATCTTAACTGGACAGAGGAGTGAAAGACAGTCGTTTTCAGCGATGGAAAAAAGTCTAACCTAGATGGCCCTGATGGCTTCCAATATTACTTTTATGACATTAGGATGGAAGAAAAAGTTTTGGCACGCCGCCGTCACAGCCGGGCAGGATCGGTAATGATTTGGGCGGCGATTTCAAGTCAAGGGAGAGTTGGAATAGAGTTTCTAGAAGATCGGGAAACTGCTCAAAAGTATTTGGAGTTGCTTCAAAGGCAGGTTAATAACAGCAGTTTTATTTCCGAATCAACAATCGATATTTCAACAAGGCAATGCGCCTATTCACACCGCCCAAATAATCCAAACGTGGTTGACTGCTAATAATGTTCCAGTTTTAGAATGGCCAGCTATTTCCCCTGACTTTAATGTCAAACTTATGGGGTTGGTTGGTCAAATGTGTTTTTACTGAAGGAAGACAGTTTAACAACAGATAAGAACTAATGGCTGGCATGAGAGCCGCCTGGGTGGCTGTCCCAATGAACCTTATAGAAAAATTAAATAAATTTTCATTGCCTCATCGAATATTAGCAGTCATTGAGAAGCAGAGAGGGCATATGAAATATTAAAAGGGGAACTAGATTTAAATGAATTTTTTTAGCTTAATTTTAAAAGTGAGAGTAATCAAGAGTCGCATTATAAATTACAATATTTGCTTTAAAAGCTGTCCAAAATTATAGAATTTGAAAGTATTAAACATATTAAAAAAGTAATATCCAGCATATTACGGCGATTTCTTAAAACTTTCATAGTAGTTTCCATGTAAGCGTATTTGAGCATTTTTTCTGGTATCCCACCATCGAGTATATCAGAATTTTTTGTAAATTTGTTTCTGTTAGTATAGACATGTTAGTATTTTAAATATAAAAATACCTATAAACGTTAGAATGCGTGTATCTTTAAGTTTGCCTGCATGATTGTCTATATTCAAGATTGTATATGAGCGAAATAATTCTTTTCTGAGGAAGAGAGGAAGAAATACTCAGTTGCTCGCTACAGCTAGTCCATATACACCTATATTATAACTTATTGCCGTGTATATTAGTGAATAATATGCTGCAAGAAGCCCCTGTTCATTCAGGAATTTTTCTAACGTTAGAATTGTGAAGTATTGCTTATTTACTTTGGAACATATGAAGTTGGATGTATTCATTCCAACTTAAACATTCATCTAAAATGATTCCAAGAAACTTACAGATTGCCTATTAAAATGGGGTGATTATTTATATTAAAATTTATATAAAATGCTGGGATATGATATTATAATATTTGTATCAACGACAAATATAAAGGTTCCTCCTTGTGTTATATTAGGACAGTTAACGGTCCCAAGACAGTACCCTGTGGGATACCCGAGTCATACTCTTCGGACATTGTGTTATGTATTTTGATGATTATTCTACGATTATTTAAAAATGAGTATATACATTGTAGTAAGGAAGCCTGTATGCCAAGATTTGATAATTTTTCTATGACAAATTTAAAATTAGGGCTATCAAAATTACGTGATAAATCAAAAAATCAACCAATTATGTATTCTTTTTTTTCCAATTTTTCGTGGTTATATTGCACAAAATCTAGTGTTGCAGACTCAGTACACCGCCCTTCCCTAAATCCGTGTTGATTGTGTGCAAGGAGGTTATGTGCCTCCAAATATTTGGTAATTCTAATATAAACCGCTTTTTCCATAATTTTTGAAATAATACTTAGGAGTGCGATGGGGCAATAGTTATTAACTGCTTGGAGATCATCTTTTTCATAAATAGGGAAAATGACTGAAATTTTTAGGCGATTGGGGAATTGCCCAAGCTATATAGATGTATTTAATATATCAGCTATAACATCCGACAGCTCATTTTTTGCATTTTTTAATAGGGTAGTAGGTATCTCATATCATATCTATCATATGTACAGGGCCGCCGCGCATATGCTGGCATATGGCTATAGTTGTTGCTGGATATATCTGAGTTTAGCATGATATCCTAATTGACAAACTTAAAAATATAAACTAAACACTACAGCGGTAAATATAATATCATATGTTATAGGCAGAGATCAAATAAAAGTGTATCATGGAGTATTGTCACCACTAGAAAAAGTTAAATTCGTAATACCTCAAGATTCTATACTTGGGCCCCTATTATGTATTCAATACATTAATGATCTCCCGAACTATGTAAATGAAACTTCACTAGTATTGTTCGCTGATGACCATACCATGATTAATATAAATAACAGTGTAAACAGTTTATTTATTACAGGATATGAATCTTTCACAGTCGAAACCTTCTGACCGTTTCAGAGCGAAACTGTATCATTTGTTCGAGAAAATTGAAACAATTGCGAAGAGTCTTATTTAGAGCTTAATTGATGAGTTTTACAAAATTAAACTCCAAAAGGACTAAACCTATGCAATAATACGAATTGCACAATAAACATAATCATTAATAACAACATCTACTGACGATTTAATCACTGCCAGCATCAAAATATAAAAGGATTTAAAATTAAATTCAAAAAATATCACTAGAACATATAAACTGAAATTAAATCCAAATAAATCACAGCTTATATTATTCCCTCCGAAAAACGAAAGTATTAACTTAAATAATTTGTTGAATGTCTCGTTAGGAGATACTGAGCTTAAAACAGTTATTTATTGTAAAAATTTAGGAATCTGGTTCGATTCGGATATAAGATTTACTAAACATATAAATTAGTTACTAAAAATATCTTTCAGTACCCTAACACAATTATATCCACACCGGAATATCATTTATCAGACCTAAAGTTAAAGTTGTGTGATTCCTTGATTTTTCAAAACTATCATATTGTGATGTTTGCCTCATATTTGTTAAAAGTTACTAGAAATAGGCTTCAGAAGATCCAAAATTCCTGTATACGTACGTTATTCTTATGGTAACAGGAAATTTGGTTATATAAGTTACAAATTAGAGGATGATGGTTGGTTGAAAATGACATGCATAAATACAACTTTTTTGTATTTTACTCATAATCTTTTAATTTCTAATACTCCTAATTATTTATACAACAAAATAGTTAATTATAGTTAATAGTTATTGTATTGTCTACCAAAAATTCATAAGCCAGGGAAGTCGGTGCATCCAATAGTATCGTCTATTGGATCTCCGACTTACCACTTATCAAAATGGTTAAGGAATTTGAAAGTTTGCCCATTGACAGCCTAGTTTTTCAGTTAAAAATTCGAATGATTTCATTGATAAGGTCAAGAATATCCAATTGCAAGAGGGTGAAATTTTGATTTCCTTTGATGTTTGTTCATTATTTCCGAGTGTACCGATTCCACAGACCTTGGACTATCTTGAGGATTTACTCGAATTAAACAACTATAGAAAATAAGTAATAGAAAAATATGTAAACCTTACAAAACTTTGTATGAAACAAAATTGCTTCCGTTTCAATGACAAGTTCTATGAACAATATATAAATATGTATCCATCCCGTACGAACCCCGCTTTACTCGTGGTTTCAGGTAAGGTCTGCAAAAACGTGGGTATAACAGCATCGAGTAATAAATTACAACTCCTAGACAATCGAAAGGATAAAATTGTTCCAAATGAAAGGTCTGGGATTTACGAAATTAGTTGTAATGACTGTGATCGAAAATATGTTGGACAAACGAGACGATCAATTAACACCAGGTTTAAAGAGCATATGGCTCATCTAAAATATGGAAGAACAGGTAAGTCTAGTGTTGCACAACATGCTTTTGACAACGATCATATATATGAGTAATTTAAGATTAGTTAGAAATGTGACCAATAATAGACAGTTGGATGCATTTGAGAGCATAGAAAATATGAAATGTAAAAATAGTATGAATAGCGACAAGGGACCTATACCGTATAGCCCGCTTTACGCGTTGCTTAGCAACTGATCATTGAAATAGGGTAGATTTTTTACTTTATGATTAGTTTTAATCGTCTCCGGATGATAACAACTTGGTTGGCGAAACGCGCGTCGAACAAAGTAAATGTGTTTTGGTGTTTGTGGAAACTACTTCGAGTGTTATCATTACATCAAAGATTCCAGCCCTATCCAGTTTTTAGTAATTTTAATGTTAATAGGTCATCACGAAATAAGAACATTTTATTAATTCCTAATCACAACAGCGCTGCCTTTTCCCATAGTTTTTCATATATTGCTTTGATTTCAAAGAAATATTTTTCATAAATGTAAAAAAAAATTAAAACAGCTTATGAGAGACACTTATTTCTAATTTTGATGACCAACTATACGTAACAAATTGGAAAAGTAAACCTATTGAACAATCTGTTTTTACATAAGTGCAAGAGAAGCAAAGCATTGTTACATTGTTATATTTATAAATATATTTATGTTTCTTTTTAAATCTACAGACAAAATGATATTTATTTTTTGTAATTTTGTTATTTCATTTTTTTTCTTCTTTCTCGTTCAGTTAAGTTGAAGAACAACTTTAAGCTGAAACTTCACCTTTCACTTCTATTTTGTTTTATCTCTACAGCATTATATGTTATCTTATATACTCTTTTGTGTTATAATGGAAGTGAATAAAGACGATTGTTATTATAAGTTGGAGCTGTTATGGTTAATAATTAGTTTTTGTTCAATATTCTTACTTTTTAGTTGTAGTTTGTTCCTTTTTTCCTATAACTGTTATGAAAATTAAAATGTTCCAAGTTGCTTTCGTTGTCTTGTTACACGGTATATCTGTACAGAGAAGTATAATAAAAAATATCGTTTATTACACGTCCAAAAATAGATTTTTTAGTGATTTTATGACTTCCCCAGAATATGTCACACGCACATGGAAAAATCGTTATTTCCAAACGTATAGTTTACAAAGCTTGTGATTGTCCCGATATTGTGATTGATAAGAGAATATGCTGCAGTAGGATTTTTTGTTTACACCAAAAGCCGAAGCAGTCGACTAGCTGCTGCAAAGAGCCTGTAGCAAATTGCATTTTTTGAATTTGAGGCAAATTTCAATTTGTAACAAATTTCATTCTCAATTATATACAAATTAAATTTCTTTAACGCTTACTACAGTCTGACAGACTTGTTAACACAAGGCAATAATGTCAGCTGGTCAGTTGATGACATGCAACGATTTTTATTATAGATAGAGTAACTTGATACCTACTTAAAACTTCATACACCGAAATTAATTATGGCTGTGGCAGCGCTATTTTGTATAAACAATTCAGTGATGTTTCCACCGAGTGGTTTTAGAGTTTCCACGATTATTATCTTCTTATATAAATTCGCTAGCCAGAAATGTAATTATTAACTAAAATTAAGAGCAGCGATAACGATAATTAATGAAATATTATTAATTAACACCCGAGAAAATCAAGCCCGTTCTGTGTACCTAATCAGCGTTCGTGTATATTAAAACAGCGAGTTGCGGCCTTATCACGGAGCCCATAAATTACTTACTCCGTTTACCTCCTGACAGTCATAAGAAATTCATAAAATTACAGTTTTTATTTTGTTTAAAAGTCGATACGGGTATTTAATATGCATAGGATAAAAAATTGGCGATAAGAGTAATGTCGTGAGCCACTGTTATGTGTACCTACCTAAGTAACAAAATTATATAGGGCGACTTGAAAAAGCTTATTTGAATGAAATTGTGTACACTACGTTAGGCTGCCATGAGCCAACCAAAAAATTATTTTTCATTTTGCGTTTGCTTTGTTTAATCTTGTTCGATCTTTAATTCCACTGAATTTATGTTCTTTCCTATATACTTTCTTCATTTGTTTTACCCCTTGCTTTATGTATCCTTTATTATCATTTTACTTCACTCTATATAAATTCCTACATTATTTCCTTTATAATTCTGTATCATCTGTTCATATTTGCATACCCTTCATTCAATCAATTCCAATTTCATACCCTTCAATTCATCAAGCGTAGTAAAATTATATTTTTTTAATTGTTTTTCATTTACACTAACACAATCTTTAAGCGCATAGGCATACTAATTTGAATGTACACAAATTTACCCCTTTGAATAATTCCACAATATTAAACGGATAGACTGTCCTTCTGGGATCCAGATAATAACCCTATAGACCATATGATATGAATCTTACGTCATTTTTGAAGTCTTCAAACCAGTGTTCATTATATTTAACAAGGTATATTGACCTATAATTTCAGGAAAAGTGGCCCAAATATCAACAGATTTTTTACCTCAAAAGTTCAAAGAGAGGCATGAACTTTCCTTTGAATAATTTACAAAGTGGAGAGAGTCAAAAAACAACGTGTGTATTTACATAATATACTTTACTAACTTCACATTCGGTTTTTTTGGCAATAGAAGGTTGATCAAGTGGCTCATCAAACTGTTCGGCTGGTTCTTGTTCATTGTCTATTTCTTCGACATATTCATTGGTCATTAATTCTTCTAATCGAGAATCGAAGTCTTCGTCGTCCCCAGAATTTTCTATACTAGTTTCATAATTTGAACAAGCTCTTTCCTGACACAAACGACAGACTAATCAACAGTAACCAAATACCTTCCTGAGCTTACCTATTGAAAATTGTTGAAAAGATTAATTTGCTTAGAAAAAAACGCATAAAATTATAAAATATGTATGATCTGTTTACATTGTTTTATTGTTTTATGCGGTAGTAGCGGTTGGACTGTCTGGAGCTTGCCATCGAGAGGATATTTGGAAAATCACGACTGATGATATAAGAGACTTCGACCAAGTCATGCTAGCCAAGACCACAAACACCAAAACAAGATATTTTACAGTCTTTTAAAGTCTGTATGAAATCTTAAAAACATACAGTAGCCTTCGTCCTTCCACTCTGTCCGAAAAAAGATTCATCTGAACTATCAACAAAGTAAATGTACCAAGCAAGTACTAGGAATCAATAAAATGGGCAGTATGGCCAGAGGAATAGCACACTATTTAAAACCAGCAAATCCTGGCAATTATAGTTACAGGTCATTATTTTCGTCGTTCATCTAATACCATTCTTGTAAATACAGGTGCAGATTTGCTGTCACTAAAACGAGACGGAGGGTGCAAGTCCAGCGCGATAGCGAAAATTCAAGGATCAGTAAAAGCGTCTACAAGGACTTTGTTTGAACTCATTAACATGTAAAACAGATGCTACGGAACCAACAATCTTACTTCCACAATCTTCATCAATACAAAATATCTCGATAACCCAACAATTTCTAAAGAAAAGAAATCCTGAACTAAGTGTCCAGAAATTCTCCAATTTTACATTGAATTATAATTTTTGATGTAATTTGTTTTGTTAAATAAAAACATATCAAATGGTTTGTCTTCTTTTTCAGTAGTAGAAAAAATATTGTAAACAACGTGTTTGGAAACTTAAATATCGGTAGGACTTAGATCTAAGTCTAGTGTTTTAATAAAATCAGAAGTAGAGACATATTTTAAAGAAGTAACTAAAACCTACTTATATGATGAAGGTAAAGTATAATTTTCACATCTCCAAAATATTCAAATTGTTTCTTATTTTATCTGTTTATTAATGATTGTTGGTATCAATGGAGCCGTCGAGGAAAACTAATATTTCTTTAGCTTGAACATATATAAAAGACACGAAGGGTGCATTTTAATATCAGAAAAAACAAAAAAAATGATGACCGGGATGCGTCCAGAGGGCTAGTGCACGATTTTATTTGCTGTAATGAGGTAGACATCATGAGTTTGTAGATCTTCTGAAAAAGAGAGCGATATGACTCTGGAAACGTCTCAAGAACCATAAACCGACGACGCGACGTGACAGCCCGGAAGTGGCATTTCATGAGGTATTTCATTTATCCAAAAGGCATGCGGGTGAAATCGGAAAAAATAAACTGTTATCATCTCCCGGTCTAGCGTAATATTTAATGTGTTTCAGTCTCATGTATGTCTGAAACACACTCTATTCAAAGAAATGTCACATTCGGTCTGTTTATTAATAAAAAAAAAGTATACTGTAGCTTTTTTGTGTTTTCTAGCCCTTTAAACAAGCAACATACATGTGAAAACCTATAAATGAAGTCTATAACTGTTAAAATTTGCAACTTTGATACATACAGAGTCAAACACCGCATTGCGCGAACAACCCCGTATATAAGACCACTTTCGATATTACTATCCGTATGTCTAATTACCTGTACGATTCCGAGAATGACCAATCTTTGCAGCTTTGAAATTACCTTACTCGCTGCCTTGCGTATCGAAAAAAAAGGATACGGACAAGACGCTCTTTAGTATTTTCATTTAAGCGGAGGATGCTAGACCGATATTTTTTCTAATAGCTCTAATTGCCCGCTCCAGGTACGCCCCAAAATGCCACAGATTCGAGCTACTTCAAAATGGCCTCCGCCGTAATTTTCAGTATAATAAGAATAATTTTCAAACATGGTAGTGCTATTATTACGGTGTAAGTCTTATGATTGGTAGCTTCCAGCACAATGTTCCAAGCGCCTCCCATTCCTGACGCCGCAAAATAACGTACAGTAGCCCGGGCACCCTTCGTACGGGGGTGCCTGCGCGCAGGACATCGCCAAGGACATGTCCATTAATTATTACAGCTCGTATGACAATGTCGGCGATGCACTTCGTGATGCCGATAACATCGAAGCCTCGATATATTTCAGCAAAAAATGATAACAACAATTGTGCATTTTTACGTAATTGCTTCCTAAACACGCCAATGGCCTAATGATGGAAACGTAAAACTTGTATTACGTTAACATGTTGTTAATATTAGTACTCAATACATCATAGGAAACAACAGCGGTCCATGGGACGTCATGTGTAACTTCCCCAAAGTTTTACGTATTTGATTAATATTGTTGTATTATAACGTTGTTAAATGCACAAAGATTATTTTTTAAGAACCGCGGTTTTAAAGATTTTCACCATCTTTGCCTTTCCATAAAAGTTAAAAATCATTTGCTAATTATATTTAATTGGTTTTGTTTTATACAGGACTTTAATATGTTTGGACTTTATTTTGTAGTTTCATGATCTATTTTGTGATATTTTTTTTTACCTCGAGTTAAAAAAGACAACTATATACGACCATTTGTGAGAATAAAATGTATCTGAATGTAGAGATATGTCTTTATGTTTTACGATAAAATATATTATTTATAATAGAAAAATAAGGCAACCCCTTTGAAATAAACATTTTTTATTTGAAATACTTAAACAGAAATACGATTAATGCTAAAATAAACTTGACAGAATGAAAAACAGGGTATTGAAAAAATAATTACCTATTATTAGAATGAAAAAAGATTAGAATTAAATAATTAATTAAAAGGTGAGATTAGAATTAGAATGAAAAAAGAAAGGCATCTGTATGAAAATTTTAAGGCTAAATTATTAATTATTAGCAAAAAACAAAAAATATTCTTGAAAAAAGTCTGTAAAAATAAGTCTTGAAAAATCTGTTGTGGGTGATTTTTTTGAAACTTCAAACTCCATAATTTCAGTGCATTTCACTAGATCTCCAGTGTCTTGAAATCCAAGAAGTCGTTGTATTGTAAAGGGCAAACAGTATACGGATTTTGTCTTCTGGCAATTTTAAATAATGGATACAGTTGGGATAGGATAAAAAGTTTGCCAGAATGTATAATGGCGTAAGAAATAGTACTATGGACAGAATCTCCCTTATTCTGTCCATGGGTCTCGAAGAATTTTCAAGAAATTTCTTTGTACTATGTAAAACTGTATATAACAACATTGTGGCCATTATCGACATCTTAAATTCTTTCGTATATCCTTTGGACTCTCCAAAAATTCTCCATCGGCTTTTCAAAGAATAATGGACAATAATATCTTATTAGATATCCAAAACGAAAGATGCTTAGTATATATGGACGACATAATTGTTTATTCTCCGACTATACATGAACACGTATCCCGACTAACAGAAGTTTTCAATAGACTACAAAAAGCAAATTTAAAAATTTAACCAGATAAATGTGAATTTCTTCGGAAAGAAAGTGCATATCTCGGACATCTCAATACAAAAGACGGCATAAAACCAAATCCTCTTAAGGTAGATTGTATTCAAAATTTTCCACTACCAAGAACACAGAAAGAAATAAAACCTCTCTTGGGACTTGCTGGATATTACAGATGTTTTATATCAAATTTTGCCAAAATTTCCAAGCTTTTAACAAAATTACTTCAACAAGACCCTCAATTTATTTTCGACAAATAATGTCAAAAAGCTTTTGACGAACTTATACAAACTTTAATATCATCCACAATTCTCATATACCCAAATTTTAACGAACCATTTGTCCTGACAACAGACGCTAGCGCATTTGCAATCCGTGCCGTACTTTTGCAAGAACCTATCGGCAAAGACTTACCAATCGCATTCGCATCACGAACATTGTGTAACGCAGAGACAAAGTACAGTATAATAGAACGTGAACTGTTAGCTATAGTATGGTCAGTAAAACACTTCAGACCGTATATTTTTGGCAGAAAGTTTAAATTAATAACCGACCACCGACCTCTCACCTGGTTATTATTTATTAAAGACCCTGGCAGTCGTTCAGCTCGCTGGAGCTTAAAGTTAGAGAAATACGACTAGGAAATAGTGTACAGGCCCGGAAAAATCAACAGAGACGCTGACGCATTATCAAGAATCAAAATTAATCATTTTCAAGAATGTTCGAAATTCAATTAAAAAATTTTAGCAAATAATTCTGATGAAGAAGAAACGTTAACATCTCTTATAGATTATTCCAAAATCCAATTTATAAACGGTCAGCTTTTAGATAAAATCAACTAAAATATTATCACATTTTTCCAAAAATACATAATGTATATGAAACTAAAATTCTTAGGAATCTGCGAACAACTTATAGAAAGCTTCATAGAAGATAACTTAAACGATGTGTTTAACTCCACATTTGATTACACCATTACAGGAAATATAGCAAAATCTACACAGAAATAGTTTACCACTAAAAACATCAAAAGTAGCTCAATATTTAGATATCATAGAACTTAAAGCTTATCAAACAAATTCCAATGTAGCGTTTGCTTTAAAGATCCCTTTAATAGATTTCCAATCTTCTACACTTTACCGCATATATCCCATTCCCATATTGAACAATAGAACTAGCCTGCATCACATTTTATCAAAAACTAATAAACGTATCGCGAAAGATGATGTACGTACCCGTTCCAAATCCAAATATGTGTAAACCTCTGACTTTTGGAACCAAATTATGTTCAAATCTGTTCGCCTATCCTATAGACAATGATGCCCCCTGTGAAGACCGTTTATTCAGAAATATTAAAAGACCATCCGAAAATTGCCAAACATAAATAGTATTCAGCAACGGAGACAACGTACATGAACTGGAAGATAACACTTGGTTAATCATAATTTCAGAAGCTTTACTAAAAGAAATTCTGTCACCGAACTCATATAAAAGAACTATATCCTAAAATTAGAAGCTGCTTGCAGTTCATTCATAGGAATCAAAAAAGTACAAGCAAGCTCTAAAGACATTTCTGAAGCCAACAACCATCCATATCCCGTCATAATTCCATATGACGGGCGATATACTCAATAAACACAAACTACCAAATTTAAGACCACTCAAATTGAACAACATCAACGTAGAAGAATTTGAAGTAGCGAAACAGAAACTTGACCAATATTCCCGTGAACGACATGATAAAGCAACCATTTATTGAAAACATACCTCTTGGTTTACATATTTTATTATAACGCTTATTACTGGATAGGGCTGGAACCTTTAATGTAATTATAACACTCGGAGTAGTTTCCACAAACACCAAAACACTTTCACTTCCCTCGACGCGCGTTTCGCCAACCAAGTTGGCATCATCCGGAGACGATTAAAACTGGTTTTAATCATCTCCGGATGATGCCAACTTGGTTGGTGAAACGCGCGTCGGGCGAAGTGAAAGTGTTTTGGTGTTTGTAGAAACTACTCCGAGTGTTGTAACGCTGATTATTATTTGCCTAGTTATCATCTGCATAATTATATACAAGTAAAAATATTTTTTTATCGGTCTGTATAACTTATACATAGAAAATAGTACGATTATGAGAATGTCAACTAGAAAGAAACCCAGTCCCTCATTTTATACACCAGTGTAACCTTGAGCACTTGTAACTTGAAACATTGAATAAAGAACCAAGAAAATCCAAAGAAATATTTTTTTATTTTCTAACTAACAAAAGATACTGTCACCAGATACTGCAGGAATGTTAATATTATTCATACTTATTATTGTAGGTACCATCAATTTTAAAGCAGCTCTTTCTAAGTTCTAGGCACAAAAATGTTTTTTTCCATATTTTTAATTTGAATATAAAAAAGAAATAATTCAAGCTGTTTATTTTTTTATTGTTTGTTATTGTTTTAACATTACAAAGAGACTAAATTTGTTTATTATACGTGGTTATACTATAAAATCACTAGGAAACAAAGGATTAATGTACTGTAATAAACAGTACATTAAATAAACTTTATTAATACTGTAATGTATTAATAAATGTACTTTATTAATACTGTAATAAACAGTACATTATAAACATTTTTTATTACACTTTATTACGTTTTTTATTAGGAAGGCTATAGACGTCGTAAAATTGTAAAATTGTGGCCTAAACGTCCATAGACGTCGCTGTCCATTAATGTGTTTAATAAGCAAATTAGAAACGTTTATAGTTGGAGCAGTTAAAAACTAAATAATAACAGGTCTATAGGTAAATTAACTTTTTCTAATTTTGACATGTAAAATGACACATTTCAAAATCGTTGACAGTTTTCTAAGCCATTGCGTTTCATAACCAGTTATAAGAAGTAAAATTTTACTCAACTAGTTTTGTAAAGTTCAAAGAAACTGACAGTGACAAGCTGTCACACCGTTACAACCAACTAGCCTGTCTTTAAACGTATAAAATTCAGTTTTCTTTTAATACAATATAATATTGGTCAAATTAGAAAAAATCTTGTATGAAACATTTACAATTTTCCTTTTATTTCATTTTTTAAATCCTACCCTTCATAGAATATTCCCAATGTCATTATCACTTATATTTAAGGAACTGTAATAGTATTAATTAGTGGTTTTATATTTACCATCTGAAGAAGCTGTTGCTATAGGGGAACGATTCTAATGGAAAAATATTGTGAAAATATTATAACACTGAAGTATTTTTTATTATGAAAATCTCACATATCAAATATTGCCAATATTTCTCGAATAACAAAAGCCACATTAGTTACTGGTAATTTTCCCAGTCTAGGATCGTTTATATTATAATCGATAGTTACGTTTAAATCAGATCGGTACCTTTTCTCAAGAAAGATTCCAGCATGTTGCGCTTGACAAGTTGACGTAAGGTGCAATTAGATCTAGTTCTACCTGTATCGTATCGAAACACAATTGAGTATAATTTGCGTTTTTTTTGACAGCGTAATTGCAGAGTCCGAATGGTACACGATGAAAGACTTGGGATTTTATATTTCTACTTTTACTATAGCAAAATCGCTTCCAAACATTTATATTAAACTGCTGAACAATAGGATTTATTAAATTGCTTATTGATTTTACATACACCGTCCGTATAGAACGGGAAAAACACAAGGCGACAGAAAAGACAAAGAAAAAACAGAATTAAACATTATTTACAGTACATATCAAGGCAGTTGATAATAACTGGAGAGTCAGGTAGTTTTAGGCGGGATTAATTCGAGAAGTTTTGCTATATGTTATAATTCCAGAGATAGATGACTAGGTACTAATATTAACATTTTGCACAAAGCAAGCCATGCCGCTCGCGCCACTATATTGCCAAGATGGCGTCCAAATACCGTTTTTTAAAAATATCTCCATTACACCAAAATACTCATAACCGAAATTAAAGAATACATTTTCTATAAAACATTTCATATTATGTATATTGTCTTCATATTGAACGGATCGAGTCAAAGTGAAAATATTCGTTTAGTTTCGTTTAAAGGCATTTGTTTTGACCGATATTTCAAAATGTATGTTTGAAACTAAATTGAGGTTATAAAATTCTAATATACAGGGTGTTTCTAAATTGATGCCAATGATTTTAAGAGGTGAATGTTCGGCAAAAATTAAAGGAAAGGTGTTTGGGACTAAAAATCATATGAAAGGCATATTTTTGCTGAACATTCACCTCTTAAAATCCATCTCATCAATTTGGAACCACCCTGTATATACCTTTCTAAGGAACACTTTTCCAGATAAAAATCTGCTCAAGGTACATTGTAGACTATACATTTATCCATCTACAGACATATATTTTCTTATGTTGCTTATACTTGTATTTCTTATGTGTTATTATAGATAACACTTACGTATATTTGCTAGGTCTCACACATCGATCAGATGTTTGTATAGTTTGCAGTATCTCCTTACTCTGAAACGAAAAGCAGTTAATTATTAAATTATTAGTTTTTGCCAACTACAATGGTTTCAAAATATCCCAATAATTTACATTTGTAACTGTTAAATTTAATTAAAATTGTCTGTATTTTTTTAGGGTGGTTTTAACACTTATATTTTTAAAATGGATGCCCAGTTACTTATTTTAAATAAAACTACTTTGAGAAAGAGGACGCTTAGGATAACAGGATATGAAGGATTCTCCGAATTGAGTAAAATGTATGTATTTTACAATCTGTTTACTTTTTATAGTTTTTTATAATTTCGTTGTAACACCCTGTGTATTTAAAATCTTCTTGAAATATTCTTAATGAATATTTTGCTTTTTTGATTATTGTTCAATCTTAAAAGATGATGAAATTTGATGAATGTTTTAAAGGTAAAGCCAGTCGGGAGAGTTATCAGTTAAAACTAAAAGCGTTTCAAGCCGATGCAAGAAAACTGTTCGATATTTCTGCACACAAATGCAAAGAGTTTAATTTTTGTTCATGTCCAAGAGAGAAAAATGTTCCAGTTGAAGAACGTTCGTCTCTTTCTTTTAGACCAGGGATCAAAAAGAAAAATGATTATAGTATCGTTAGATATAGAAAAAACAAAGCAACTGACAGAAAGAATGAAGAGAAAAATTGAAGAAGCAAGAGAAGCTGAAGTATTAAAAGAAGACAAAAAAAGACAACTTGACTACCAGAAACTTGTGAAGATAGATCTAAACATTTGTGGTAAACCATCCAATTTGGAAGATACCTTAGTGCAGAATTCAGCGAAATGGATTTTTTGCTACTAAGAAAATATAATTTTACCTATGATTACTGATGATCCATAACACATTCGAGAACTGGGAATTCGAAGAATACTGAAAGCCAGATCACAACGAACAAGTGAAGGTATTCGTATATTTAGAATTCCAGAAATTAATTTTCATGCCAAGGAGTATTTTAATTTAATCAACTGGTCAGAAATTTCAGAACCACCTTTAGCGCTTCACATAACCGATGACGAGCTGAAGAAGATGATAATGGAATAACGTAATAAGTCCAAGCAGGTTCCAGAAAATTCGTGGAAGCTAACTACAACCCACATCCAGTCATAAGACCTCTTGATTGTTGTAGTCACATTCCAGACAAACAAAAATTATCGGAATTAAAGCCTCTCAAACTCAACAACTTGGATGTAGAAGAGCTTGAAATTGCCAAGCATAAGTTAGACCAATATTCCCTTAATTTAATTTCCCATGGTTCACGTATTTTATTATCATATTGATAATATTACTAGTTATCATCTACATAACATTTAAATGTAGAAAAAGAAGAAGATTAGCCATCCTCGTCCCAGCAAGGGTATCTTCTCCAAAACCAAGACCAAGACGAATATTGGGCAGTTTCGCAAACACTCTCCCAAGAAGGCGACCATCCATCCATCCCGAAGAAGGACCATCAGAAGAAGACATCGAACTGAATTGACAAAAAGCCTTTTATTTATTGTTTTCATATATTACCATTTATTTTATTGTATTTTAACATTTTATAACCATTTTACTATTTTTATATAAGTTCTAAAAGTTGCTGTATAACACCAACTTTTTCTATATGAAGGAAGTTGTTATATTAAATTTCAGATCCGCTATACAAAGAGAAGCTTATACTTGCTATTCAGAAATTACATTTTGCTACATTGCAAAGATAACAGTTTCCTGTCCAAACTAATGAACAGATTGTAACCGCAGACTTTCCCCAATTTCCATCACTTACACATGTAGTTGAGAGATCTGCAAAATTGGTAACGGAAGCTTCGCTGCTGTTTGTGGCGGCAATCCAGGCGAAGGTTTCATTCGCGCTGGATTTGAATCACGAAAAACAACGCCAAACTTTGCTAATACATCGGATTATAAAACTGAAACATAAAATTGAGTTTTATATTTATGAAAAATGTAAAATTGAGTTATAAAATTTGAAATAAAATCAAAGAAATTTAAAAAAATATTTTCTTAAATTTCTCCAATCATTGATGATTGGCAAAATTTAAAAAATGGACGGGTTCCACCGTCCTGGAACCTCAAAAAAAAATTTAATACGAATTTTGCATGTGATATACTGAAGTCAGTACACATAGTATTTAACACTATTACAAAGTCAATATTTCAAAAAACTGTTTTTGCCCATTTTTATCCACCTTAGTACCTCCGTAACTTCATTATAATATGTGAAAAATGCGTTTGAGAATCATGGGTATAATTTTGAACGCTTATTATAATTATTATATATTTTATTTCTGGAGTTGAATTGCAATTGTTAAACCATATTACTCGTATTAAATGTTTTAAATCCCATTTCCATTCGTTTGATTTGAAATATTTGAATTTGCAGGAAAACTGAATCTAAGATACAGATTGCAAATATACAGATTGCAAATATAAGCATCATATAAAAAAATAGAAGAAAGAGAAGTTTATATTACAAAAGAACCTTATTTGGTCGAGATCTGACGGCTGCAAACGTCCTAAACATAAAAAGTGAATCACCATGTATATCGAGCCATGCTACTCGATGATAGCCAATAGACCAGACACGCCTGTAAAATAATTTCTTTTTGAGAAAGGTTCTGATAGGCAATTGTTTCATGTTGTCAAATTTATAGCATTGGAAAACGACGCTAAATCAACGTGCACTATCATAAATCAATATCTAACTGAAAAATAAACAATCCAGGGGCTATAATCATTAATCTCGGCCATCTGCAGCGAAATCCATGCTGCGTCAGAGTATGACTTGAACTCCGTATGACGTAATTTAAACGGTCCAATTGACATCGTAAATATAAAGCGAATATGTTGATACAACCTTCCGCCGACAAATTCCCAGTATGTATAACATATTCAGGCTCGTTTAGATGTAAATCAGTTTTGGCCTAAGTCCGTCGCGGATATTTCCCGAATACTTCATTACATCACTCCTACTTTCCGAAGTGTGAGTTAAGAGTTGGGCACTGTGGCACGCAAGTATCAAAGCCTCATTTGCATAAAATATGTCCAGAGATAATCCCGTAATGGGTTTCTACCATTCAAATTCTGCTTTATTGGGATATTGTCGCGTGCTGGTCGTAAGAAAATGCTGTTGCAGACATTCTCTTCATAAATTTTCTTGGATTCGAAGGCTGTCGGTGAACCATAACGCAGGAAGCGACCAAAATCCACATGTTAAAAATTACATGTTAGTTTATAATTTTGAATTATAATTGTCTTTATTTGTCAGCCATACTTTGTTTCGTTTGTTTATTTATTTATTTAATTACGAGTTCCAATAGATAAAGTCCAATAAAGTCCAAGTCTGATAAATCGTATTAACATATTAATTTTGGGAAACAAAATGTATCTAATACTACATTATTAATCAACAGTTAAACCACAAGACTTTTTATCAGATAAATTTCTCTTTGTTGAAATAATCTTATCAATCAGTGATTTTATAAGAAAACTGACATGAAAAAAAATCAGTTTTTCACATGTCTGTTTTCCGAGAATAATTACCTACTAATTGGAAAAAATTTTAATTAAAAAGAAACGTATTCATTAAAGAAAAGCTCGGGTGTTTGTTGGCAAGATAAATTAACGACAGAATATGTTAACAACAACAATAATTATCTTTATTTATATAATTATTAGAAGGAACAGTTATCCTCTTTCTCTTGTATCTTGAAGGAACAGTTATCTCTCTTTCTCTTCTCTTCTCTTCTCTTCTCTTCTCTTCTCTTCTCTTCTCTTCTCTTCTCTTCTCTTCTCTTCTCTTCTCTTCTCTTCTCTTCTCTTCTCTTCTCTTCTCTTCTCTTCTCTTCTCTTCTCTTCTCTTCTCTTCTCTTCTCTTCTCTTCTCTTCTCTTCTCTTCTCTTCTCTTGTATCCACGTCGAATATTCATTTTGACCTGTTTTATTCGAGGCTCGGAAGTTACTAACAATATTTTCCCAGTGGAACATTTTTATGTGTTTTTACTAACATGTGTTTTTCCAAAAGGAATCCACTATATGTTCTATATGACAGTAGCAATGTATGGTTGATATAAAAAATCCAGGACACCCCCGTTTGACAACTCTACGAGTACAGAAAAATACCACACTGCTGCATGTAGTAAAAAAGGTCGTTCGAATGTAATGTTTTTGTTTCTTTTTTCTAAGTAATTAGAGTAATTGTAACAATGTAACGGGACAAATACTTTTATCCGTGTCATTTTTTATTGAGTTCCATTTTATTTTTCCTCTTCATTAAATAGTTAAGTTTCACAGTTCACTGCTTCGCCTCCTCCCCAAGCTAATTCAAAATGAGCTATACGTATATTCAAGAATCATTGTAATCCCTCTGGTTCGTCTAGGTTCCACAATTTTGTCATGATAAGGATATCTATTTTGTCTATTGCTACAGAATATGCCTATCTTTTCTCTCTTGTAAATCCTTCCATATCTGTCATGTCGGTAAAACGATCAAATTTAATATTATACTCATGGAAATAATTTTCTTGTATCATCTTTGCAGTTGTATTCCAGATTGTTTCAACTGCATATTCTTTTTAGTCTTCTCTAGTTTTCTTTTTCATGTTATAAGCCCAATACTTTAACATATCTGCTATATTTTGTAATGTAGTTATTTCTGACAGTTTCTCACAGTGTACACTTGTGTGCATTTATGGAAATCCATAGAGCCTAGGTGCCAGAGCAGAAGAAGATGTGAGAGAATTAATTTATGACGCTGTATTAGAATAGTTGTTTTAATAATTTCCTTTGTTCCTTATTATATTTTTAAAGTAGAATCTCTAGTACGACTTATATATCTATTGGCATCAAGTAAGGTCTGCATTTTTCTCTGTTACAAAATTTGTTATACTATTGCAGTTAACAGGGGCGGCTGGTGTATAGGTGCTACAGAGCTGCAAAACTGCCAAAAAAATTAGATATTTGTATATTTTCGCGGCGTAATAATTACTAAAATTTATTAATTAAATAATTTGGTTAGTTGTTGGAGTTAAACCGCATCCGACGTCCGCCGACGCTGGCCGCTGTGTCGAGCCATCGTGCTTGCGTTAAAATCGCATTCTGCTCGCCGTCCTCTATTGGAAGTAGACCAGATGAATTATCTGGGTCTCTACGCGAGCGCGTCGCGGTACATTGAACTGGGCCACACGAGGTAGGTCTGTGCCCGGCTCGGCACACCCGTCCTCCCCCTCACCTACCGCGACAATCCACAATTGACGCTCGCAATGCGCGAATTTACACGGTCAGTGAGCTGCATTTTTTCCAGCAAAGGCACCATGAGTGAATTTTTACATGATGTTTACTCGTAGCGTTTACCGAATTAGCGGGCGTAAATCGTACCGTATCTATTTAGTATTTCGTGTTAATTTGAGATTTTATGATTTTAAATACTGTTTTGTGAATTTGTGTAGTGATTTATTGTACTAATTATTAATATTTATATACTGTGATAGTGACAATGGATTTAGTTTATAATTTAGTTCATCTGAAGCGATGTTTTAAATACTTTTATGAAGAAAAAATTGATTTAAAAAACAATGGTAGGCCATTGCCCGATATTGTTATTGAGACTGCAGGTGTTAGCCGCGGAAAAGCATATAATCGTCAATTTAATAGAGACATTTATTCGAAGAACAATTGGATTTGTGGGTGCAACAAAGAAACATGCGTTATTTTTTTTCCTTGTTTACTTTCTGGCGGTGATAAAGCATGGACGGAGTCAGAGGTAGCATAAGTGCAAAAGCATAATGATAAATAATGTGTGACAAAAAATAGCGTAAAGTTTTGTGGGGCCTTTGAACTTTGAACTGACGCTGCGAGGACATGACGAAGCTGAAACCTCTCAAAACCCAAATTATTATTATTATAATTATAAATTATAAAAAATAAAGTAGGATTGAATTGACTTTCAAAAAATAGGTGAGTAAATATTTGCAGAACACCCGTTTCATTTCATCACGAGCCGCCACTGGCAGCTAATAATGCTATCTGCTTTAGTTATAGTGATATTACCAATATTTCTTAATTCTTTTATAGAACAGGTCATTCGACTGTATTAAACTTTGGTACTAGTAGCATTAATTTTTGTAAAATTTTCTTTTCTCTTAGTTTCTCTTTTTTTCTTCTTCCGCAATTTCATTTGATAAATTTCTAATAATTTTTAATTCTCTATCAATTTGATTCCTCTATCATTAAACAAAAACATTTTCTTAGTTATTGGCATAATTTCCTCTTTAGGTATGATTTTTTTCTTCTGTCTGTTAGTATATCTATGAAATTCGGATTAGGTAAGCATGAATTGTTGTAATTTTGATATAATGTTTTTTCGCGGGCAATCCAACACGAAAGCAATATCTCCACCCAGGAATACCTGAGAAATTATCGCTTAATGGATTGCTGCCGCAAGTCTTCATCAATGTATAAAGCAATTGTTTTAAAACCTGTTATCTTCAGAAAAAATATGTAATTCATTGTTTATATTATGTGCAAAATGCCACCCGCTATAGTAATTCCTAAGCCATGCACCATACAATGTAGTAAAATATATACTACAACAACTACTAGCTGCAATGAACTTTATTTCAGTATTATCTTCAGTATATTGTCTACCGTCAACCGCCAACGGGAAATAGCTCTGCCCAGAGGCCTTAAATTAAGTGATGCATAATACATGGGAAAAGGGAAAGCAGAAACTATGTATTCCCATCATTAGGTATCATTATGTCCGTAACAGTAGGTGAAACACTAACAATATAAATATATACATATATATATATATATATATATATATATATATATATATATATATATATATATATATATATATATATATATATATATATATATGTATATATATATATATATATATACATATATATATATATATATATATATATATATATATATATATATATATATATATATATATATATATATATATATATATATATATATATATATATATATATATATATAAATATATTAGCTTTGAAATTCTTTGCTATTCATATTTATTTTGTGAAAAGTAATCTTGGGTTTGTAGCATTTCATTACATAGAAATAAGCAAATAGACGAATAAGAAAGAAAACACACTTACCAGTGCTATGTCTGGACACGCATACGGAAATGAACCACTATACATACGAAAACGAACCACTTAGAAGTTGTACAAGTTCTTTCACCTTTCTTGAGGATCTTCAGAGTAGTATACGATTTATTTCATTGATCATTCATACTTGAATTTAAATTACCAATACACCAACACTTGCAGTGACGTTTTATGACATTAGTTTTTGACGGAACTCATTCTTAGAATATATATATATATATATATATATATATATATATATATATATATATATATATATATATATATATATATATATATATATATATATTTACTACTTTACTGCCACCCATTTACTACTTTTAATAATAACATTTATCCGAATTTGTGATTGCGTTATATTTAATAGCTGCCCTGGATAATTTAATAGCTGTTATACCTATTTAATTTAAAGCGTTATATTTAATAGGCGCCTTAGAATTAAAAAAATATGATCTTAATTTTTAATTTTTTTTTCTTTCCAAAAAAACACTATTTGTATAGAAATATATGTATATTAAAGGCACTTGTATGACAAGAACAACTTAAAAATTGCAAAAAAAAAATGACAGTGAAATTAAGTAGGAAAATTAAGCGTCAAATGTCATTTCAAGGATCCCCCGTCATCAATTATGGTTAGGTACCATGAATACTAAAATATATCTATTTTGAATGTCGAACTATATACAGGTGAATGATCCCAGATACATATCATATCGGAAGTATATTTTTGTTAAAATAGTTAAATTTTAAAATATGGCGGATGCGCGGGTGCGGATCACTTTCGTTACACATTTCTGTCAAGAAATGTGAATACTATTGTTTGATTTCAAGGTTGATGCTTTGTTTTGAAATGAATGGAATTGCTGGTCATTTAATTTTCTTCTAAGTTTTGAAAACGTTCCATATATTTCTGAATTTTTGGAAAGAGGAATAATTCTAAAATTGACGGGTGGAAAAATAAATAAACATACAGACATTAATCCATCATTTCTCGTACATATATTCAGGGTATATTAAAATGTATATAAATATAGTATTTCAGTTTCTTACTACCCAATGAAAATTGACTTTAACAAAATATATTTCTCTATAATACTGTAGGTAGCACGTAAAATACACCAGACAAAAGTGTTTACATATTTCTTTTAGCCTTCAAAAGTTAAACCAAGCAGAAATATATGAACATACGTGTATTATAATACATATATAATGCACTTGCATTATATACTTGCTTCTGTAGATTTAAATTGTCTGAAGTTCGAGATACTTGTTTAGATAGGAATTATGACTATATTAATGAAGTAGCAGTCTGGTAAGTATTTAAATGAAGGGATATAGAAATGCAAATGTAATTGAACAAGCAAAAACGTTTTCATTACATTATTTTATTTGTACGAAGATTACTTTTTATATAGTCCGTAAGAATAGCTATTTATGTAACCAGTTGGGGAAAGTACTATTTTGTGTAACGAGCAGATTTTTGCGGAATGAGCACTAACGAGTTCCGCAAATGGTTGCGAGTTACACAAAATAGTGTTTCCCAACGTGTTCCATACAAGATTCTTCTTAATTTTCAACAATTTTATATTTTATGAGAAGAAAACTCTGAATTTTATACGTTTAAAAACAATCCAGTAGGTTGGAACGGTGCGACAGCTTTTCACTTTCGTAGCTTGTCAGGTCTAAATAACCTACTATGTAATGAACTTCACAATCCGTTGCGTAATATTTTACTTTTCGTAATTGGTTGTGAAAAGTAAGACGTTTCCTAGCGTCAAAATATTTTGAAGACTTAACTTTAGATGTCAAATTTAGAAAAAATATTTTAAAGTTATTTTTGTCCGTTTTGCACCACGTGTTGGAAATTTACACTATTCTATGGTCTAAATAATTGTACTACAATAATTCCATCGTGGCAAATTTAGTAACACTTTCGCGGGTATGAGGCGAATACACATTGACATAAAGAAGAAAACCTATTTCCGACTGTAATAATGTTATATTTGTTTTGAAAGCAATTTTTAAACATTTTCATGCTTTTAAGCTGAACTGGACAATTAAAACATCAGATTTGAAACATCGTCAAGTCCTGCAGGACTTGGAAACGGAATATGGAGACAACAGTTTCGTTGTGAATTTACAGAATTTTCCTACATCAAGTTTTTGGATCTCCGTTCACATGAACCTCATTGCCAAATATTTATCACTCCTTTCGTTATGGACATGGAGCAAGTGGAAACATCACTTCAAGTGGAACTCCAGGCATATTATATAATAATGCCTGGAATAATCAATCATAGCGAAATATTTGACGAAATTTTAGTTGTTCACTTTTCTCAAAAAAATGTTCAACACCAACCACATATGGCGTAACAAAAAATTACACTTGTAAGCGACTTCCACAAGCAGTTGATATGACTGGACCAATTTAAATTGTCATCCATATTCCCGCTCGTGATCCTGTGGTTTGAAGTTATAACTAATTTCCGTTATTTGTTCTCATTTAGTTAGTTTGTTCGCTTAGAACCACATATCTCCCTTTTTTATAATTTCATCGATACCTTTCAATAAAACAAAATAGTTGAATTTGAAGCTATTAAAGTTGTATCGTCTGCATAAAGTATACATTTGTGTGGATAAATGAAATGGTTAAAGTCCTTTATAAGTATTATAAATAACAGTGGCCCCAAGACTGACCCTTGGGGTACACCATATTGTATGTTACTTAGATCTGAAGTAATATCATCAATGCTTTCGCATTGTTTTCTATGACATTCTAGATATGATTTAATTAGTGACAAATTCACACCCCTTATGCCATAACAAGATAAATTCAATAAAAGTAGATGGGGAACGCAGTCAAATGCTTTAGTGAGGTCATATAAAGCAATAACTGAGTGCCATTCTTCCTCAAAACCCCGAACTATGCTGCTCACCACCTGTTGCACAGCTTCTGTTGTAGAGTCCTTTGGCCGAAAACTGACACTCCGCTATTAAAGAGTTGGATTCGAAATACTGTGTTAGTGCCCGTTTCAAAATAATTTATATCACTTTGCCAAAAGTAGGTATAATTGAAATAAGTCGGTAGTTGTCAACAATGTCTATATTACCATTTTTATAAAGGGGAGTAATTTTAGTTATTTTAAACGAATCTGGGAAAACACCTTCGCTTAAACATCTATTTATTAATGAGGTAAGAGGGTACAATGTTATATCGAAAGTATCTTTAATTATTTGGCTATTTAAAGAATACAAATCAAAACATGTAGAGTTTTTTAATGACTTGACAGCGTCTAGAACTACATATGTTGTAACCGGCTGTATAAAAAGCGATCCGACGACACGAGGTGTATTTTTTGTTATATCAATAAAAGATGTGTTACTATCTGGCTAATAGAGGGTCGTAATTTGTCTATACCATTGTTCGTAATCCGTATCCTCAATATAACCTTAGGTATGTCTTCACTAACATTAACATTAATATACTGGCCCAAATCAAGTGATCAGAGAGACATGGTTCAATAACACCAGCCACATGTTTTACATTTGTAAAAATATTGTCTATACAAGTGGATGATGCTTTGCCGTAATCCTGGTAGGGTAATTGCAATTTTAAGGCCAAAAAAGGTCATTAATGACACTAAGGTAAAGGTCATTAATGACCTGCGTGATGGTTTTAAAAAATTTATATCGAAATCGCCTTCAAGCACAATTTCAGTTCGTCTTATGTAAAATTTACTCAATAGGTTCTCTATTTTTTTTAAAATAAACTAAAATCCCCAGAGCCGGATCTGTATATAGGGGACATACTGCGGTGACAACTGCCAAAATTAACCTCCAGTTGACCAAGCGGAAGAGGTTGATAATCTGATGACGTATATTTTCAAATTAAATGTAATTTTTATATTATAATATTATTACAATATTATCTTTTACATTTTTTTATTACATTAGGCATAGGGGGTTGTTTTTAATGGTTAAAAATTTGGAATAAATCGTAAATCATGTTCGAGAATATGAAAGAAGCTTTATTCTACATAATTAAATAAGATGCGATTCCATATAATGCGTAAACCTGCATTTTTCAATTTTCGCCCTAAAAAATAAAGAGCGCGAGTCGGTCATATGTCACTTTTGAAGTTGAGGGTAAAATGAGCTTAATTCCAAATTTTCATGAAAATCTTTGGAGGTTCAGAGAATTTGAAGGTAATAAGTAAGTAAGTAAGTAATATAGAGGTAATAGGTAGTATTTTCAAGGACTGGAACCGGCATTATATTTTAAAATTGTGACTATCTATGGCATTGAAACGGCGCGGACTGCGCATGCGCATTTATGCAGCATAAATCACACGCAGGCTTGTCACTGGTTATGATAAAAATTAAAACAAATTAAATGATTTTTAACGTTTACTGTTAAAAACATTGAATTATTTTATAAGTTTAGTAATTTCCAATTATTCCTCAAGTCTATACGGCTCTTGACTATTTTGGGGGTGCCCCACCGCTCGGAAGGACGGGAACATTTGGCCCAGCGCTAAGGGCCACACTACTAAACATGATTCAGCTCAAGTGATTTTGTCAAAGTTCACCATTTAAAACCCCATAGCGAAAATCCGCTAGAGCATTATCCGAAGGGGCCAGCAAACAGGCTGATGCGATATTTACCTTGCTATAAAAATGCAAACAGGCTTACCATAATTCGTTACCGGAGCCAAGTATTCCTCGCTCCAGCCGCATGGAAGTAAGCCGCCCATTCATCCGTGAAAATCCAAATCGCGAGGTGTCAAGGAAAATAGCACAGATCACTGTGACCCATCGAACCACTTCACATGTGACTGGGGATCGCGAGGCAGCGGATCGTGGGGCCCCCGAATGTTCCGTGATGGGCCCGGGACATCCTGCACGCCCTGTTGCGTGCTACACGGAGGAATGCGTCTCCTCTGCAAACTGTTGCACCCGAACACGCATATGACATCGAATTAAAATGTGTCTCAATGTCTTAAAGCCGGCCTTATCGTTTAATTAGCCGTAAAATGCCCCAGTCGACTCTGATTAATGAACGTTGGCCGCTGATGAAAATGGAATGGAAGTGTCGGGGAAGCAACTCGGAAAACCTGACACCGAATTAGCGGAGTTTTGGGTTTCGTGAGAATGCTTTCTTTACTAAGGTAAATATAAAAAAGGATCGGCGGCCAGCACATAGAAGGTCAAGAAGGCACGTCACCGCAACTTAGAATGGATCGCTATACCTACTCGTCCTAGCCTAACTATCGATCATAAATATAGGAAATTATAGTCAAGTCTCTCTTTTGTATGTAATTTCGTTAATATTCTTGAAATCATCTTGTGCAATCGCAAATGGCGACAAACAAAACTATTACGAACTTGGTAACATTCACTCAAACAGTATCGAATACTATTAACGAGCGACGCGACGTCAAGAAGATGCTTTGTATACAGCTTTTTCCAAGCCCTTCGATCGCATCGAGCTACAGTTATTACTATATAAATTGGCCAAGTTTGGATTTAACTTAAATCTCTTAACGTTTGTTCAATCTTATTTAACTGAGACACCAATTCGTATTCTATAATCGACATAGTTAATCAATCTATTTGGTCACTTCTGGAGTGCCGCCAGGCTCAAATCTTGGACCTCTACTATTGTTATTCATTATTGATGATCTGTGCATAGAACTAAATTATGAAGGACTGGTATTTGCAGACGATCTAAAAATAAATAAAAGCAGGACATCCTAAAACAATCTCTATATAAACAAGATCTATACATCTTGAAAACAATCTGAATAGTCAGCAATTAATGAACCATTAATAAAGTAAGCATTCCCCAGTAAGCGTTCTCCATTTGTGGCTGAAGCGGAGCATCTTCCACCAAAAGCGAATACAAAATTCGCTTTTGGTGGAAGATGCTTTAAGATGCTTTGAAAAGCTTTAAGATGATTGAACAGCTGATTTACCAATTGCCCTTGTTGTTGAAGCCTGAAGTTCAGGTCGTTTAAGTGTCCTGTGATGTCTACCAGGAATGCCAAGTCACAAAGCCGTTGGATCACAAATTGGCGGCAATATTTTCTCTTTCATTTCCATAAAATCAGCTATTTCTTTTCTAAGGCCATAAAACCTTTTTAGCATTTTACCTTTGCTTAGCCACATTACTTCGCAATAATATATCCCATCATCGTGTTCTGTAGAGTTCTGTTAATTCAAAAATGCTTTAAACTGGCCATGGTTAACACCGCGGGATCTAATGACATTCCATAACATTTTCCAGTCGAATGGACTTAGAGCACAAGAGCAAAAGAAGTTGTTGGTGAATAATTCAATGCAGAATTATTAAATCACATTCTTGCACATTCATAGCGGTTGTTTTTTCCTTCAGAATTCCGGTAAAACCTTTTCGTAAACCGACCACTGAAGGCGCAACATCTGTGGCCACTCCAACTAATTTACACCATTGCAAACTATATTGCTCAAAAGTACTTCGCACCTTTGCACCAATCTATCGCTCAATGTTTTTTTGATATCACTAGCCATCATATCTATACGTCGAACAACAGTACGTCGTGATAAGGTCACTTTCTCAAACTCTATCTTTTTTTCTGGGCACAAAAGTTCTGCAACATCTACTAGGCTCTTTAACAAACTGTCCGTCAGAAAATGACATCGATGTTTTTGATATTTTGGAACTAATTATAAAACTAGCTTTAACAACACTGTCTAGATTTGATTTTTGTGAATGGAACATTTGTTGCTGTTTCCCTAAATCGGTAATGAGTTTTTTAATTTTATCTTTTCTTAACTGGCCACAAATGGCCCAAAATGTACCAAAAACTTTTTAAAAATACAAACAACTGTGCTAGTGCTATAATCCTATATTTGAGTGAAGGAACACATCAAAATAGACTTGAATCGGCTGCCACATGATGTTCTACTCTCCAATAGCGATAGTGAATAATGAATAAGGCTAACATTATTTTATTACTGTTAGGTTAATCCAATTTATTTTTGTCTTTGTGTAAATCTCATGTACCGTTTTGTTACACACTACTCTACTATGTGTCACATTCATTTATTGAGCTAGTATTTTAACAATAATAAAAAGGAAAATTAGTATTTTTGTTAAGTATTATAAGGAGAAGTGTTTCAGTTTAATATTGTTTTATTTCCCGTTGCAGCAATTGCTTGTGAAAGCATGTCCTTTCGTCCAATAAATCCTCTCAAAATTATCATTGACTGACTTAAATCAGCCCGACCATGCTATGTACTGGGGACAGGTACTGATTAAAGAGTTTCATTCCTCAAACGTAATTCCATTGCATTTCAATTGATGAAAGGTTGAAGCGACAGCGCTAGGATTTTGTTAGAGCCGTAAAAAATAATTTTAATAATGGGCCTAAACCAAGAGATATTACGCCTACGGGGACTGGATAATTACTATCCATCTAGGAAGTAAAATTTCATTAAAAAATTTAACTGTCAATCAATGCTGCCACAGAATCCAAAATAGTTTCCGTTACACTTAAAAATTTTACGCAACTCGGACTTCTCATATAGGAAACATGTCGATATGCTTATTAAACTATTATGGTACCCAAACAATTTGGACATAATATTCCGAAAATATTTAATTTGATAATAGCGGTATAATTTGGTTTTCTACGATATATGCGAAGGCAATTTCTGTATACCTATTTGTTTTTTTTTAGGAATAATAGAAAAAACGTAGCGCGACCGGTGTTTTCTTTGTGCTCGTAGTCTGTTGGTAAATTGTCCTGCCTTTTATCCGGCTTGTTTTCAGTGAAATTATAGGGCTGGCTGACGTAGCCGTGACAGGTAAATGAGAGCGGCCGCGATCAGATCGCGCACCATGCTTTCTTTCTCCGGCCACGTTATAATTCGTTTGCTCTATGAGGAAATTAGCTAGGGATAGTCTAACTTCGGTAATTGCTCCAATTTTAACGAATTAGGGAAATGCGGCTTTTCCACATTATGCGGCTTGTCGGCCTTGGCAACGCGTAAACAAAGGCCGGTGAGTCATCGGAAATAACTATGTACTATAACAGTCCGAGAGAGATTCAGAAAATTCAAATAACGATATCAATTCACATCGATAAATAATAGTATTAAGGGTACGCGGTGGAACGCCACAGATCGAGTCAGAAATAGTCGTTAGAAAGAGACAAGCTGATAAAAATTCGGGACGGCACTCGTCCATTTGAAGCACTCTCGTACAATCGAGAGTATTCTAGTTGCTTATTGGGGGAATATATAAACCGCTCAGCGCGCGTGTTATCTCATTACTACTTCTTAACAACTGATAAAGTTCGCATCGCATAATCGCGTACGGTTAAGAGTACGACGCGGGAAATATTCAATCAAACACTATCAACATGTCTGATTTAAGAAAGCGGAAAGTGGACACAGAATGTCGTCAATTCCAAGACCTAATGGCCTAATGAATACTTTTTTATCTTGCACAGTGGTAAACCTATGTGTTTGTTCTGCAATGAAACGATTTCTGTTTTAAAAGAATACAATATGAAGCGGCATTACTCCAGCAAGAATTTGACTCAATATAATTTACTCACGGGCCAGTTAAGAAAAGATAAAATTAAAAAACTCATTATCGATTTAGGGAAACAGCAACAAATGCTCCATTCACAAAAATCAAATTTAAACAGTGTTGTTAAAGCTGGTTTTACAATTAGTTCCAAAATAGCGAAACCATCGAAGTCATTTTCTGTTATATTGTTGTTCTACGTATATATGTGATGGCTAGTGATATCAAAAAAACATTAACTGATAGATTGGTTGATTTTGAAGGATTTTCGATTGCTTTAGATGAGAGTACAGATTTTTCTGACATGGCCCAGTTAGCTATTTTTATACGAGGTGTTGATGAAGAATTTGCAGTGACAGAGGAATTACTGGCTTTACCGCCGCTACAAGGGGTCACTGCTGGAGAAGATATTTTTACAGAGGTGCAAAGTACTTTTCAGCAATATGGTTTGCAATGGTGTAAATTAGTTGGACTGTGCACAGATGGTGCGCCTTCAATGGTCGGGTCACGGAAAGGTTTTATCAGAATTCTGATAGAAAGAGCAACCGCTATGGATGTACAAGAATGTGATTTAATAATTCTGCAATGCATTATTCACCAACAAAACTTGTGCTCTAAGTCCATTCGACTGAAGAATGTTGTGGATATGGTAGTAAATACTATTAATTTCATTAGATCCGGTCTGAACCGTCGCCCGTTTAAAGCATTTCTGGATGAACTCTCTACAGAACAACATGCTAAAAAGGTAAAATGCTAAAAAGGTTTTATGACCTTATGAAAAGAAATAGCTGATTTTATGGAAATGAAAGAGAAAAAATTGCAGTAAATTTGTGATACAACTTGGCTTTGTAACTTGGCATTCCTGGTAGACATCACAGGACACTTAACCAACCTGAACTCGAAGCTTCAAAAACAAGGGCAATTGGTAAACCAGCTGTTCAGTCATCTTAAAGCTTTCCCAAACAAAATTTCCTTGTGGGAAAGACAAATGAGAAGTAAAAACTGTTTTCAAATTGAGTTGATCAAGCTTCAAGAAGACTCATATTTGAAGTCTAAATTTAATATGGAACTTAGCGAATTTTACAGAACATACCTTTCTGAAGAAAAGTATCCACACCTGAAAATTTCCCCACGAAAAATAATTTGCACATTTGGAAGTACGTATAATTGCGAGCAGCTTTTTCAATCATGAAAATTAATAAAAATATGCATCGTACTCGGTTTAAGTCCCGAAATTACGCCCTCAGCTAAGTAAAGCTTGCCCATACCTGATCTAGAACAATAGCAATTAAATGAGCCAGTTCAATTTCAGATTAAATTTTTTTAAAATAATTGGTACATCAGACATTACACTAAGTAAATTTTTAAACAAATGCCGTATTCTAAGTTTCAACAATAAGTGTTCTTAATATGTTTCTATTTTAATCAACCACTCCAAGCTGATTTGGTATATTTAACTAAAATCATTGCATATAATATTATTTATATCCATGATTTTTTGTTCGTGGTCGCGTTTGCTCGGACATGATATCCTTGTCAAACGTTGTCGGGATATATAAGGCTCATAATAAATTATGATATGAGATTGCTATTAAAAATTGTAATAGTTAAACTATTTCCAGTTTTTGTCTAACGACGAAACTGGGTTTTAAATAATGCAGCGTAATATACAATAAATTTAAGTATATGCTCTAGGACCGCACGGACCTGATATAGGTATACGTATTATAGGTATTCCTGTAAAAATTAAAAAGTTGTTTCCTGATTGGAAAAATGAAATAACTTACTAACCCACGATAAAACATAACCTAAAAACTTCCATAAGGATAGTTTAAATGTCAGCTAATGATGACTTGGTAAAGGAAAGCTTAGGGATATTTTAAGCATTCCTTAATGTTGGTTGTTCATGCAAGCAAAATGTTGAATGTATGGGTTGCTTAGCTGTAAGGGTGACTTAAAATAGTTGATGGAATATTATTGAATAACGTCAACTATGACGTTTGAAGAAAAAAAATGTTATCTAGTTGTCATGAAGTTATAAATGATTATACTAATATTATATTTATTTTTACATGCATGTCATACTGTTATATTGATATTTTTACTCACCTATTAGTTATCTTTTACCTAGTCTCTTTTTATTATTATTATTATTATTATAAAAATAATCTATTTAAAAATTCGATTTCAATTTTTAATTATATATATTATATAAAGGACCGGCAAAAACATATGGTTGTGGTGCCAACCATATCTAAATTCTGTTCTGTTCTGTTTTAACGTTTACCTGTTGGCGTTATCAATATCGAGCAAAAACGAGCAAAAAATGTCGTTTGTTATATGGGAGCCCATTTAAATATTTATTTTGTTCTGTTTTTAGTATTTGTTGTTATATCAGCAACCGAAATACATTATCTGTAAAAATTTCAACTATCTAACTATCACGGTTCATGAAATACAGCCTGTAATAGGGTGACAGACTGTAATAGGGTAATAGGGTCCCGTTTTACCCTTTGGGTACGTAAGGTATACCTACCTATATTTACTTAAA